>JAFJYG010000581.1:0-34565 GCA_017366145.1 Cadophora sp. M221
GTATGGGAATTGGTGGATGGTGTGAGAGAGAGAGGGAGAGATAGGTTTACACTGTGAATGAGTGAGAATACAATATGTCCATTAAGACGACTTACTCACCAGACCTGACTTGACTATTTGGTCCAGCCTGGCCTTTCAGAGCGAGGGAATCGTGGTGGTCGTTTGTCACATTATAGTAGTTAACGTACTCCATACCTGTTACTTGGTACTTCCTTTATAAGCAAGGGAGACTGGCGTTAAGCAGTCCAATAGAACTTTCTGCTATTGAGATTGAGGGAGGGGTAGAGAGAGGTATTGATGGCCCTCCTATGTTTACATTTTCCCACCTCTGTTCTGAGATGGGCGAGGTTCTGACGAGGGATGATGATGACGAGGTTGTTGATAGATTGAATGGAGGTCAGAAGGGGTATATGAGAAGATGTAAATATATCTCCTCCGCTGTTCTCATGGAAGTGAGGGAGAAAAGGAAGATGATAGGTGAGAGAACGAGATAGACTGGGTCTCGGGATGATAGAATGAGGAGTTGGTTCACGTGGTTGCGTCGTGCAGAGATTATACCGCAACGAGTCGTACGTGAGAAAGTATGGGCTTTGAGAGAGGGGTGTCAACTCGCTTGGAGTGAGCATGGTACTGGAATGATACGCTGATTATGGATGGTCGTGGGATAAGGCAACGCAAAGAGAATGAAGGGATGCCCACGTGCCGCTCGCACTATGTGTAGATTAATTTCAAGCGGATTATATACTTGTCGCGAACTTGCGGGGTATGCTTATCTTCACTCGAAAGTGTGGGGTAGGAAATCGAGATTAAGATTCAAGGAGATGCCGTTGAGCGCAAAGGGAGGAAGGAGAAACCCCCACGATGATGGCATATTGATAAGATATGATTCAGCTCTTATGAATATAAGCAATATGTTCAAGGCTTATAATTATAATCGCCCTTGGAATTCGGTATGAAGCTTCGTTGGTAAGCTTCCCCTGTGAATGAACTGGGCAGACTGTCGACGCCACAAGGAGGGGAGATAGAGTTCACGTGGTGAAGCACCTTGGCGTCCCATTTAACTTCCACGAATGGGAAACATTCCAAATCGTTCGCAAGCCTGGAAAATATTAAGCGCGGTGGTGGATATCTGGTGATCGTGCGATTGTGGTAGATTGAGTTGGAATAACTTGTTTCATGTAGAAATCTGTATGTGTTTCATTCAGCCTGCAATTGAAAATGGTATCAGATGATTCGAATTGTAATAAAGAAATCGACGGAATGGGAGATGGAAGAGGGGGTTCGCTTCTCCGCGTCCAAATCAATACGCGCTTGCATCGTTGACATGAAGTGATGTTGGATGGGGTTCCTTTTCAGCCACCATTCGACGTCGAGGATACAGACTGAGCTTTGACTCTCCGTCTTGAAGTTTGGTAAGCTAGAAACCTCCAAAATATTTCTGTGGTAGATCCTGGATTTGTTGGTACGTGCATATGATTGTGTTTGTGTGATGTTGGAGTCTGTAGATTGATCTGTAAGGGCGGCCAGATATTGGTTGGTGCCAATGTATTTGTACCACCTGCTGGAATCAAGGTACAGTACTACAAACTAGAACAACTCGATGACCCCCACTCAAAGTGATATGAAAATGAGAAGAAAACCACAAGACACGGATGCGGAGAAACTTGGCATGCCACTAGACACCGGACTCAAAATATCCACAGCTGAGTTGACAGACACGGCAGCACATGATGGCAAACAATTGTTCTATCCACCTGAAAACTGGACAAGCCACGAAAGGTAACATCGACCCATGCTGTCTTTCGAAGCGGAGTTTGAAGGAAGAAGATTTCTCGTCTTGCCATTTTTGCAAGACGACGTCCTTGGGTTGTCGTCAGACTTAGCCGTATTTTCCCCATTTGGACATGCGGAGGGAGACCTTCCGCGTCAGATATTCCCAGGAGCGAGACTTCCGTCGTTTCTTTTCGGCGACTCGACTCGACAGCTCTGATTATGGGCCAGTAGGATCTCGGATGACTGTGAAACCAAGGGGAACGCTGCAATACGGGCCTCAGAACGGTGGTAGATCTGACGTCGTGTCTTCTCTTGCTGGACCTCCAACGACTAGATGTGGCTGCATCTGGAGCCCTTCCATTGCTGCGAACCGCTGCTGAGAGGCCAAATACCATAGACCGACAAGACCCTGGTGTTGGGATTCGGCCAGGCATTCCGAAGAGGCGTCTATGCCTGCGTCTGACGCAGGTACGTACATGTTGATGTCTTGAGGCCGCCCTGAGTGGCTAGAATGAGGCTCGAATAGGGCTTGGGAATAACTGAATCTGGACTGACGACGGGGAGGATATGCCTAGTCGAGGACCCTCGCTCAGCCCAGGAGGACAATCTTGTACTCGATAGAACAACTGCACCCACTATGTCTCCGGCTGATAGCACGGTGAAGGTGGGCTGGCTGCAAACCTGCATTGTTGGCTTGCCGTCGGCATGTTTTCCTGCTTATCTCTGGCTGGTACCTACTCTGGAACTGTGCATTTCTGTAAACCTCAGCTCGGCTGGAATAATTGAACAATAAAGCACGAAATAATAAGATAGTATAAAGTGTTGTTGTAGAGGGGAGTCTAGCGAGGAAGGCAGAATTTCCCCGCCATACATAAAATAGCAGACTCGTTAAGGGCAGTTCGAGATTCCCTGGTCTGTCCTGCCCCTCCATCAAAGCAAGCAAGCATCACTCCTCGCCTCCATCCCTCTCCCCAACAACAACATCCTACCCGACCCGGCCTCCTCCCCTGCCTGCCCACACATTGCATTCTCCTCGAGTCGGTCCAATCGAATCATCTCCTGCTCTGCCGCGGTATCACGAAGTACGACAGCTGCCCACGCCCACCCAGCTCGACTGCCAACTGACTGGGTTTCAAGCAGCGCCGCATCTGCAAGACCGGGAATCCGTATCCCTAGCCCTCGATATCCACCCACCACCACCACCACCTCCTCCTCCTCCTACACCCAATCCATACCAGCAGACCAGCAGCATGTATGTGTCCACCGCCGCTTCTCCCCGAAGCCACGCTACGCCACTCCATGCCATGCCATGCCATCCCAAGCAGGAGATCCATATTCCCTGCACACACACATATCCCACTCCTAGTCCAACACAATAATACTCCGCCTAGGTCGAGATAACCCTTACGAAGCTACCGCTACCATGCATTGACAGGCAGGCTGGTCCTGACATTCGGTCCTAGTCTTCAACAATCGACGGGATCAACACCCCGCAGCTAGAAACGTTCCACCATTCTTGGACTTGCGCTAGCCTTTCATACAAATATACCTCCCATACATATCCTCCTCCTCCCGGGCAATTTCTGGATGCAGCATTGTTGGAATACAAGGGAATAACTTTGAGACCCCCATTCTGATCCTTCTTGAGATCACCTGCACTTCGAGAGCCAATCCAGCAAGTGCCAATCAACACCCCTCGTCCTTCAACAACTATATATACAGACAAGATGCGGACGGAACACGCTTTCTCTTCGAATCCTCAAACTCAGTCAGGGTCTTCAGAGATGTCGAAACATACCGTCATCCCCATCGACAAGAACTGGACATTCAAGCAAGCAGACAACAAAGACTCCAAGTTTCTACCAGTTGCCCAATTCCCCACCAACGTCCACTTGGACCTCATTGCCAACAAAATAATCGCCGATCCATTCATTGGAAAGAACGAGAACGACGTACAATGGATAGGCGAAGTACCCTGGATCTACAAAACCACCTTCCCATCTCCCTCCCTGTCGGAGAAAGATCAGGCAACTGTCAAGGCGGTCATTGCATTCGATGGCCTGGATACATATGCGACCGTTGTTCTGAATGGCAAGGAGATTCTCAAGACGGAAAGCATGTTCATCCCAGAGCGAGTGGATGTGACAGCGTTCTTGAAGAAGGAAGGAGACAATGAGCTGGAGATCACTTTCGAGAGTGCGTACTTGAAGGGATGTGCAATTGTGGAGAAATATCCAGATCACCACTGGGGATGTTGGAATGGTGATACTTCCAGATTGGCGGTTCGAAAGGCACAGTATCACTGGGTATGAGGCTCTTTGTATTATGCAGGAGATGTACTAACTATTGACAGGGATGGGATTGGGGACCAACTCTAATGACTTGCGGACCCTGGCGGCCAATCAACCTCGAAATCTTCACTTCAAGGATCTCGGATCTGTACTTCACAAGCAATGTTGACAAATCATTGAAGTCTGCAGAGTTTGTTGCAAAAGCAGATTTTGAGGGCCCAGCGACTGAGATCAAGTTCGATATTTCTTTGGATGGCAAGGAAGTGGCTTCCGAGACAGTCAAGGCTGAGAAGGGTCATGCATCTCACAAGTTCAAGATTGATGACCCGGCCCTGTGGTTTCCAATTCGTTACGGCAAGCAACCGCTGTATACTGTTACAGCGACACTGCTTGAGGGAAAGTCAGAAATTGACACCCAAAGCAAGAAGTTTGGACTCAGGAGAGCGGAACTCATCCAAAGACCAATGACGGACCAGCCTGGAACCACTTTCTTCTTCCAAATCAACAACATTCCAGTTTTCTGCGGAGGTAGTGATTGGATTCCAGCCGACAACTTCATTCCTCGCATTAGCAAAGAGAAGTATTATGACTGGGTCAAGTTGGTAGCAGACGGTAACCAGTTCATGATCAGAGTATGGGGTGGTGGTATATTCGAGGAGCAAGCTTTCTACGATGCTTGCGACGAACTCGGAATCCTAGTTTGGCAGGATTTCATGTTCGGCTGTGGAAATTACCCAGGTTTCCCAGAGTTCTTAGCGTTGGTGAAGACAGAAGCTGAAGAGAACGTGAAACTTCTCCGTCATCATCCATCTATCATCATCTGGGCTGGTAACAACGAAGATTATCAGTACCAAGAGTCTATGGGTCTTACCTACGACTTTGAAAACAAGGATTCTGAGAGCTGGCTGAAGACTGACTTCCCAGCCAGATACATCTACGAGAAAATTCTCCTAGATGCATGCAACGAGCTCATTCCAGACACATTTTACCATTTCGGTAGTCCATGGGGTGGCAAGAACACCACAGATCCTACCATCGGTGATCTCCATCAATGGAATGTCTGGCACGGTTCTCAGGAAAAATACCAAAACTTCGACAAGCTCGTTGGACGATTCGTCTCCGAATTTGGAATGGAAGCATTCCCCAACATTAAAACCATCGAAGCTTTCCTTCCCCTTGGAAAGGATGACCCAGACCGCTTCGCACAATCATCCACCGTCGACTTCCACAACAAAGCTGATGGCCACGAACGCCGAATCGCACTTTATCTCGTCGAGAACTTCCGCTACGCCCCAGACCCCCTCGAGCAATTCATCTACTCCACACAACTCATGCAAGCCGAATGTCTGGCCAGCGCCTACCGCCTCTGGAAACGTCAATGGAAAGGTCCCGGAAAGGAATACTGTGGTGGAGCTCTAGTCTGGCAGATCAACGATTGTTGGCCCGTCACCTCTTGGGCAATAGTCGATTATTACCTCCGTCCCAAGCATGCTTTCTACACCGTCAAGCGCGAAATGGCACCCATCTCTCTCGGTGTCACACGCAAGGAACATCTCATCCCAAAAGACAAACACACCCGCGCCTACATCGACAAGAAAACCGAGATTGAAATCTGGGGCTCCAACCTAACCCTCGAGGACATCACAGCCGACGTCGTCGTCAAAGCATTCGATGTCATCACCGGCAAGGAAACATACTCCAAGACCATCGAATCAGCCTTCTCCCTCCCCTCCAACCGCAGCACCGAAATCGCAGCCTTTGCCGTCCCCTCCAAGACCGCAGGCGATGAATCCCGCACCGTCGTAGCGGCGTACTTGTATTCCTCTGGGGAGCAAATCGCAAGATACATCAACTGGCCTGAACCGTTGAAGTATGTCCACCTGCAGAAACCGTCGCAGTTGAAGGCGGTGTTGAGTGCGGATGGGAAGTCGGTGGAGGTTAGTGCTGAGGTCCCGGTTAAGGGTGTTGCGGTCGAGTGTGAAGATGAGAGTGTGGTCTTTGGTGATAATCTCGTGGATCTTGTGCCTGGTGAGACGGTTGGTATTCCTGTCAAGGGAGCGGCTGGGGAGACTGTTTTGACTACGAGGTATTTGGGGATGGTGTGAGTGATGGGGGGTGGTGGGTGGTGGTTGTTGATCATGTCTTGGGGAATGTGCAGGATTTTACGTCGGTTCTTGCTTGAGAGTGCTCGAGAGAGGTGTTTGGGAGTGTGGGGATGTGGAGATGGCAACGAGGATGAGGAGAAGGGCTATCGGGTGGTCATCTGCTTTTGGGCGGCTTCGTTATAATTTTCCTTCAGCAACGTAGTGATGGGCAACTCAGACCTTGGTCTCCGTTTTCTGAGGGGGGTTCGGATAAGATGGAGGTATGGATGGATGTGATGGTGAAATGGATGTTGATTGGGCATAACATACAGTACCTAACATAACGAGTTTCCTTCAATGCGGCACATGAGTGCGTGCGTACCTGTCATCCATCCGCTGCCGAGGTAGTAAGTAAAGCTCTGTGACTGGTAGGAGCTATGGCATGCATGGGTGGCTTTCGTGATTTACTAACTACCCTCTCTCACACTTTCTTCCATCGCCGTCTCGCGTCTATGGGTTTGAATTCGGAAGGGAGATTTGTATCTTTACTGATTTATGATAACCATATTGTAGAAATTTCTCCCTTAGTGAGATAAGGTAAGGTAGAGAGAGCCCCTCCCTCCCTCACTCTCTCCTCTCAAAACCGCTTGAGGGAGAGCGAGAATGTGAATGTGAATTCCAGCTAACTAGCTAGGTAGATAGCTAATGAACGCTTTGAGCAGGAGAGGGAGGCGAGGGAGGAGAGATTATGGAAGGATGGAACCTCCTTGAGGTTTTGGCATTGTATTATATCACAATTCCGTACGTTTTGTGGCTGGAGATTGAGGATTACGGTTTGAAGAATGAAGATCGAAGATTAAGGATTGAAGAAGATGTACACAAAACACCCGCCCAACTAAGTACTCCCCAATAAACAGCTCCTTGGCAGTTGAGATGATTGGAACTAGAGAAGATGAAGATGGCTGACGCATATATCCAACTTAATCGAGCCTCAAACTCGACTTTCCAACTCCCAACACCAACACCAACTTCACTTACACCACACCACACCCACACCGACGCACACGCCTACTTCTCATTCGGACCCTTAATCAAAACCTTAATCCCCTGTCCTCCCTTAACATCCTTAAAAGCCTGCTCCGCATCCGTAAACTCCACCGTCCTACTAATAAGCGGCTTCACATCCACAAGACCCTTACTCACAAACTCCAGCGCGAGTTTGTAATCACCACTCCCATACCTGAAACTGCCCTTACACGTAACCTCCTTGGTGCACAGCTCCATAATCGGGAACGTGATCTCCGGCTTCCCCATCCCTCCTTGCACATACACGCCCCCACGACGCACGGTATGGATAGAAGTCTGGATCGAGGGTTCCGCGCCAGAAGCGTCAATCACAGCGTCTGTACCGTTGGGGAGACCAATCTCCTTCAATAGATTGGCGGCGTTCTCCTCCGCAGACACGCGCGCCGGCGTGAATGTATGCGTCGCCGCATACCCCTTTGCGAACTCCAACCGCGCGGGCTGGATATCAACGCTAGCTATCACGGACGCACCGTACGCCTTTGCCACAGCACAGCAGAGTAGTCCGACGGGCCCGGCACCCATGACGACGAGGGATTGTCCCGGCTGGAGCTCGGCTTGCTTGACGATGTGGACTGCTACGGCTAGGGGCTCGAGGAGGGCGCCTTCTTGCAGCGTTACGTGCGCGGGCAGCTTGTAGCAAAAATCCTCGGCGGATGTGTAGAAGCCTGTCAGCGTACCGCCGAAGGGGGGTGTGGCTGCGAATTTCATCAAAGGGCAGAGGTTGTAGTGTCCGCTGAGGCAGGGCGTGCAGCGCCGGCAGGGTGTGCCGGGTTCGAGGGCGACGCGGTCGCCTACTGAGAGGGTGGTGACGGAGGAGCCGATGGCTGTTATGGTTCCTGCGGATTCGTGGCCGAGACTGTGGGATGGGGGGTTAGTATGGTTTGATTGTGTGCGGTTTGGGTCGGTGGGGTTGAGGGTTGGGATGGTGGTGGGTAGGAGGTATGAGGTAAGTACTTACACCATAGGTTCCTTGAGGATGAATGATCCAATGCGGCCATGTTCCCAGTAATGGACATCGGAACCGCAGATACCAGTGTAATTTATAGCGACGAGGACGTCGTGGGGAGAGGTCAATTCGGGCTTTGGTTGTTGTGCGAATGTGACGTCGAAGGGCTTGTTCAGGATGAAGGAGAGGTTCTGTGGGAGGGGGGGAGAAGTGGTTAGCTGTGTGCTGGGCTATGAGATGTGAAAGTGAAGTGGGATGGATGGAGGGGTAGGTTACATCTGTGGTTTCTGCCATTTTAGCTATTGATGTGTAGGTGTTGTAGATAGATAGATAGATAGATAGAGGTAGTATATGCCAAAAGATGTGAAGAGGAAAGAGGAAATTTCAAAGAATAAAAAGAAAGTGTAGCTGACGTGATGGGTAGTTATGTTAAAGTAAAGTAAAGTAGGGTGGGTAGCTCGTGGTTTGGCAGCCCAGCCCTTTTCTGCCCCACGAGACCCGACTCAACTCAAACTTGACCCCGCCAGAGCTAGGACGTCAAGCTTCGTGCATTTACCCGGAGGATCCCTTTATCCGCGCCAATCAGCGTCATCAATTGAAGAGGGAAAGGGACACGTGATAGGGTCGGAAGAAGTCCGATAAGGAGGTTTTTGGACGTGGAGGCGGTGCGATGGATGGGTGGGAGGAGCGGTGACATGTTGTTGGGTCGTACGTTGTGTTGGCTCAAATAAGGTGGGATGGATAGGTTGGACTTGCTCGATGTGGTGGAGTAGCGATTTCCATTGATGGGTCTTGTCCGACCGCACGAGGAAGAAAGAGAGGAGGCAAGCACCAAGAAGTGCCTAGCAGCAAGTCGTCCTGTCAACTCGTACTGATGGGTGAATATCCCAAGCCATGCAAGAAGGACTAGGATCAAGATGCCATGAGATAGCCTTGCATGTTGACCCGCTGCGTCGGTACTTTGCGTTGCAGCTGTGGATAAAGGTGCAGACCAAGGTGGAGATGTTGACACGATGGAAGGAATTGAAATCCTAGCAGTCCCAGATGAACTCGAATCCAATGGAGTATGATGCAGAGATATCTCACCTGGTTTACCAGGACTACTGGTCGTTGGCTCGGAAGTATCAGATGTGGATTAGTATTACCTAGTGTAGGCTAAGACCGGGAGGCTGTTGGGGTCTAGAGTTATAGCCGTTCCAACCACAATCTGGTCAGGCAAGCCGTCACCCCAGAGATAGTGGATGTGGCACCTATTGCTGTGGCTGTGAAGGAGACACTTGGTCTGGGAGACCATGGCTCATTTCAGCGTTCATCTCCTCGTCGTTTGCCTCCCTCCGCTCGTTCCTATAACTTCTTGCTCCTCACCGCACTCACGCGTAGCCCAAGTGATAAGGAGAGCGGGGTGTCAGCAGGTAGGACTTGTTGGCCATTCTGGTTTTGCTACCTTGAGCATTCTAAGAGTTGCCGCTAGCCAAGCGAACAAAGGTTACAAAACAAACCAAAAGAAATCATCGAAGTAATGGTTTACTGAATCTAACTTCTTTGGGATAGAAGTCGCACTATACAAGATCTTCTAGGCTCTGCCAAACCAGGCCCGTTCATGCAAATCATTGTCATTCCCGCGCGTTCACACAGCGCGCCTACGAGGCGAGGCGCCCGACTCCACTTTTTCTTCTAGCCCGTCTCTTTTTGAAATCTTTCTGCATCTCATATTGATCATCTTATGGCATAGCATAGAATAGTATCAGGTCGGCCGTTTCAGCGGATGTGCCTCCGTGTTGAGCACGTACTCATCTAAGCTGACGATATGTGGCTCAGAGAAAATCAGGTAAAAATACTTCAGTGTCTCTGCCATCCAGAACGACTCCATTCGGTCCGCTTTCGGGGGATTTGGCACTGTGCAGTCATCCAGACCTGCATGAGCTATATCTGTCAGTGTGTGCTGGATGATGGCATTGAACATGTTCCATGCCCGTTCGCGTAAAGAAGGATCTCCTGTGATTCGGTATAGGATAAATACAGACTCGATTGCCTCGGGCCTGCGCTGGTCAGTCAAAGTCCAAGATAAATGCTTGTTTGAAGGAGACAAACCGAAGTATGTATCGTGCATCGTCCACCTTGACCACGCCCGCAGCAAGGTGATGTGTCCGAATCTTCGATTCTGCATCCTCGGGGCCATCGTGTGTTTCGTTGACCTTTTCGTGCCATTTTTTCTCATCCCACGGGCATGAATTTTCGTCCTCACAAGCTACGGTATGCAGTATCTCTGGCATGATGCCCAGTGGCATCACTTCGTACGCCCAAAGGCAGCCCTCCACAAGCTTTCTCGCCAACTCCAAATCGTCGTCATTCTCGAACACTTTCGAAGAAATTGCCACCATACCGCCTGCAAAACAACTCAGGTGTTGCATTTCTGACTTGGTGGTGAGTTCCGAGACGAGTGTTCGACCATCGCTGTCGACGTTTCCTGCTAGACGAATATCTTCTTCCCCGTGAGTCATGGGCCTATAAAATATGTTTCGCTTGATGGCTATGATTGCGTATTCGTACATTCGTCGATACTGTTGTGTGCCTCCACCAAGGAGTATGTGTTGCTGTTTTTTTATTCGCGTTAGTCGGTGACCAACCAAAATCGAATAGAACTGGGGGGCACCTTTGGGAGATACTCATACAGAGAATCGGCCATTCCACCGATTGTGAAGCCACCATAGTCTTTCACATCCGAATCCTTCAAGTTGACGATCACGGGCCACATGCCGGGCAGTTTTGTCTTGTCCTGTTGCCCGTCGAAAAGATCCATGATTCGTTGAACGGCGTCATAATATTTGGGGTCACCTGTTGCTTGACTGAGCCGAGTGAACTCCAGTGTTAGGGATCCGGGCTCGGAAACGAGTACTGAATTATGGGCTTCCTGACTTGCGCCTTCAAGTGCTGCTTTGAATTTCCAGCGAACAACAGGAAGCCTGTTTGGAGTATCGAATGCTTTGTAGAGCATGTCTCCCAACTCGATCGCTTTTTGAATTAGTATTGGATACTTGTTGCCACTTAAGTCGTGGGCGGAAAGGAAACCTCCGAGATATCTGATGGTGGTTTCGAAGACATTCAGCTCGTCCAGTGCACATGTGCTGAAATCGATTTGTTGTATAGCATCAATCGCGTCCTGGAACTCTTCTTTCATGCCCATAATCCACAGGGTGTCTTAGCTTTTGTCAGTACCCCGTTCAGCGGTAGTCTGGCAGCTCATACCAAGAGAATCAACCAAGGTCGCAGCCCATCCTCCAAAAGGATCGTGAGAGTCGCCCGACAAAGGCTTGACCTCGTCGCGCAGCCATCCATGTTTCTTGTACCCTTTCCAAGCGTGCGTGAAGTTGCCCTTCACCAAGTTTAATCTAAACAGCCTGACATCTTTTTCCGACTTGGACTCCTCTTTGAACTTGTGCTGGATTCTAGGAATGCTGTTGGGCACTGGCGTGGGTAATGCTTTCATCGAAGTTACAAAGAACTTTTGAGGTACACTCGACCATTGGAAGTTGGACTTGAAGTTTTCCTGGAGGGGATCAGGTCTTAGCTGCTGTGTTATGATGCCCTCTTGTACAGGGAGACTTCTTCGATTGAAAAGGAAGAAGCCAGTGAAAATGGCGGCAAAAACGAACGATATCCTCCATCTCGATATCATAATTCCAGACCAAAAAAAAAAATCGATGCTGGATTTGGAGGGCCGCAAAATAGTTTGTTTTTACTTGATGGAACGCACGGTAGGTTGAAAAAACATGGAGAGAAATGACCGTGTTCTAAATCCGGGACTGACGCGCTGCCAAGTTCCAACATTCAGGGGCTGAGAGCATCACCAACAATCCTTATCTGCACGCCGTATTTAATTGCGGCGGCATTCGCCAACCAGCGGTTGGACTTGGATAGGTGGGCTCTCATTTGTTCGTTGGTTATGCACACCTTCGCTTCTCTATGACCGTGAACCGCAGAACAGCCAGAACCATCAGTCCACACTTAAAGCTCAACCAAGCTCTGTGGAATTCAGTTGAGAGAGCATTAATTATTATCGTTCGACTGAATTCAGCATGTGAGTCGTATTTTAGCACAGTTATTTCTGAGGCGAACACTGACTGTCGAAAATCCCGACAGTTTGGTTAAGCGCCGAAGCCTGTAACACTTGTTTGACATTGCTGATGCATCCCGTCTAACCCGTTCAAGGAGGATGTTTAAACTTCAGAGGCACAGCAATAATGGGAAGACTTCGGAGAAGGCGAAGTTCTCTCGGCGTATTGGTCCAGCGGTGAGTCTTTCATGCTTGAATCCCCACTCCAATCTTAGTCCGATTTACTCCGCAAGGTTTCTATCTGCCTTTCGTTGAAATCCTGTCAGAGTGTACAGTCGAATGCGGTATCAAAAGTAAACATTCTGTTGCTATGTTTTACCGTGACTCCTCATTTGGGTTGACTCTGTGTGTCTTCTGGGGTCTCTGTCGCTTCACTACTGCACAGACTGTTCAAAGTATTGTTTGGAAGGTTCCAGATGGAACCTTGCCCGACCTATCCCAACAATTCACAACAGGAAATACTTTACCTCTTTCTTGGAACGCGTGGAACCTTGACCAGTATGTCAATGCTACGAAGAACTTAGTCGACCTCTGGGTGACTTCGTTCGACTACAGTCTGAACGCTTTTAGCCAGCGCATCGCCAGTTAGTTTTCGTCTTGTGCAGCTTCATCGTTGCACGTTTTGCTGACGGTTTTCATGTAGGGAACCTTAACTTGACAACCGCTGGAAATTTCGCGTGGACTATAGAGGTTCCAGATACCAACTTAGCCATCAGTGCTAAGTATGTTCTGCGATTCAAGGAAGCAGCTTCATCGTTTGAAATAGACAGCGGGGAGCTTTCGAGCCCTGGATTCATCATTCTCCGAGCCGGTATACCTACTACGTCGACTTCAAATACGCGGACTTCTTCGGCATCCATCTCGAGCAGTCCGGTCTCTTCCTCCTTTTCGAGCAGCTCGCTACCGTCTCCGACACCTTCAACCCTAGCGGAGACACCGGTATCACAGCAGACTTTAGGATCTGGTGGGATGACGACAGGAGCAAAGGCTGGAATTGGATTGGGCGTGTCACTTGGATTCTTGGCACTGTGCGGGCTGGCATACATTTTCTTCTTCAAGCGCAAGGGAATCAAACATTCTGGTCCAGCGGAAACCAGTCAATCTGTGGAGGCAGACTACAAGAAGTATGGAGCACCGGCAACCCCGGCAGAGTTGGCGGGTCTTTCGCAAGGCCCATTGGAATTGGAAGCTTCAAGAGAGCCGGGCGGTCATAAGTAGAGGTCTCTTCACCATTCTATCACTGCTCAGTTTCAAGCCACAGCTTCACGGGTTCGAGGGGAAAGCCACTTTGCTGTAGATAATTCAATGTAACAGATCAAGTTTCTAGGAAGTCTCTTACATTCCGCCATGTTGAGAGGGAGCTTTGAGATTTTGTTATAACCAGGTGACTGTGCATTCATAAATTGATCGCACAATTGATGACCAACAAGGCCGACTGCTGTTACGTTGAGAAGTCAGAGGGTCGAGGGAAAGGCGCTTCTGGGAGGTCTGATACAGACAACAATCCCCAAATGTGCGGTATCTTCATCCTGGCCTGGCTTATTTGTTGCGAGAAAACAAGAACTTTACTTCAAGAGAAAGGGCCCCCCAACCCCCTTTCCAGTTAACCTTCAAATAAGTTTAAAGATATCTGCTAACCTTTAAAATGACGTTCAAGTAAGTAGAATATGATTTGCCCCCCAAGAAACCAAAATCAAGATTTGTTTTCTTTGCCTACTAGAATGGAGACTTTCTTGGAAGCCTTACTTGGAGATAGACATGTCCTCCAAAAGTCTCTGCGAGAAATTTACATGAAGTACAGGGGTTTCAAATCTATGTTCAATCACTATACAGCCTCACCACAACACATAGATAACGCTTCTAACTCAACAAAAGACTTGAAATAGATCTCGAACTCTTCGTCCTCACTTGCAGGAATCTAGCACCGCCCGCATCCTCGTCTATCTCGCGCTCCTTGTGCCTATGCAAGGTTTCTCATTTCCTTCCCGCGTCTCCACAGGCAGTTATCTATCTATCTATCATATTCAGTTACCGGGCCAGGCAGCTTCGATACACTAAGCCGACCTGGAAAGCACATGGAGAGTTTCTGCATGTTTTGGAAGGTGGCGAGTGCTTTCGAGGAATACTTTTTTTTCAGCGTTATCATCACCGTTTAAAACACAGGTGTGTGGACAGGGTTCGTAATGGGACGGACGGGAGAGGGGCATATGGACTCCCAGACTGTCCGTCTAATCGAGGGCTCTAGACTTGATTGCTCGCAAGTGTTGTACAGTACAGTATCGAAATGACATCTAGAGAAAATCATGTACGATTCCTTGTGCTTTAAGGGCAGGTTCCGGAGTCCTCGGCCTGAATCACCTGCTCTGCTCCGAGTATCGTAGATATTCGACGGGAAAAGTTGTTTTGGTATATTTCGAGTGAGAGCTGCTCTAGGGTATGGATGTAAGTTGGCATAAGCTTGCTCCAGTATTATAGCAATCGTCTAATTATAACAAGCCTGCGGATATTCTTTCGTCTTCCAATTCGCTGCGAAAACAAAGAAAGAAAAGTAAGCTCTAAGCTTCGAAACTATGATATTTCACTTATAGGTTCTGCGAGGTCCACTGTTCGCGAGGACTTGAATACTAAGGTCAGTCTTAAGATTATCAACTCGGTTGAGAAGCTCCTCGCTGCTATATCGGTAGTTGCGGTATATTAAAGAGTATTCGCTACTCTACTAAATGATCTTGGACTTGGATCCCTTAGGATTAAGGTAAGTTATAAGATTTGTGAATTCTTAGGATTTAATATACCGTTTGCTATTTGGATTACGAGATAAAGGTAAATATCTTCTAATTAAAGAATATTACGTATATAAATTAATTGTTGGTGTAGTACTAATAAGAAAGCACTAAACGTTCATTGATATATTAAATACATAAGTGCAGTAAGACAGTTAGTCAAAAGTATGATATGGTTGTAAAGTCTTTAAATCTAATGTATGCAAGGCTGAGAAGTTACTTTCTACAAAGCTCAAAGCGAATATTATACCTGCTGGGCCTTCTCTAGTCGTCAATTTGCCTCTAAGAGTTCTTTGTTCTAATTCTATCGCCAAAACAGGAGGGGGAGCAATATCACGTGTTAATTACCAGCAAAAAGCGCTTGATCAAGACTACTGCCCGGTTCAAATAGAATTCAAAATCTTCGTAAATATTTAAAGCAATTTCAGTTGATTTATTACTTGCAAAATTATATTAATACAAATCAGGTGAGAAATACTCGTGGGGCGAAATTTATAACAGAGGTAGGATAGTTAATTAGAATCTCGATTATTGCCGCAAATGCTTTTACGAGGCTTACTTTCTCTTGAGCATTTGAATTAACAGTGTGTATCGGGGATGCATCTGAACATTTTTGAAAGCCTCATCCAAGTCTCGAATCCCGTCGAATCTTTCGCCGACGCCTTATGTCTCTGCATTGGATTACCCAGTTCTCAGCTCCATCAACATATGTAGGAGGTGGATCGATGATGGCATGTGTGTTGTCAATGGGTAAATGGACATGTAAGTCATGTCTAGGGACTGACATATGGGCAAGTAGGTGTGGGCTTGAGATCAGTAAGTAAGTGGTCTGACAAATTCCGCAGCTTGTTGTTCTCTGGGGTCGTTCTGGTCTTGTCAATGATGAACAGCAATCTGTAAGCGACAAATCGGTCACTCCCCGAATACTTGCATATACATGCACATGCATAGTGTTACGCAAACACATACACACACACACACAAAACCAGCGATTTTCGATAGAAATATAACCTATAGCGTAGAAGAATATTTTTCCCTGCCCGACACTGCAAACCAAACAATGTGAAAGAGTGCGCCTTCTCTCGCAGAACTCAGTTGCAATCCAATTAATGGGCCACCTCTGCCTCCCAAATCGATTGTGTTTTGTGATGTAGCTTTCAGCTGAGTTCAGCTGAGCTCAGCCTTACGACTTAGAGGCTGACTGAAAGACTTTTGTTCACATGCAATCCAATAGCGTTGGCTAAAAAACATAACATGTGTCAAGACCCCGCACCAAGGCGTTTTAATTGCGTTGGTTTTCTGGCTCAGACTACGATATGGCTGGCTGCAATTTGGAGGCTTTATTGAGCGGGCAAGTACGAAGCATTCCTGTGGAACCGTGGCGTATCTCGGGTTTCTCTTCTTCGAGCATGTGTATGCGCACCACAACATGGAACAGGGTCAAAGAATATATAAGTCTAGCAATGTGACGGACATTGACAAACAACCAAAATCTTCTCAGTCTTCACGTCTCTATAAAATGGAGAGAATCCAAGACTTTCAAGGGCTTCAGTACTCATATACTACTGATCCTACCCAACGACACGAGTACGATGCCAAAAATGTGGAATATGCGACATCAACCCATCAGATTGACCATGACATGTTCCCAGGCCTAATTGCCTTTCCTCAGAACGACGATGACATTCAGAAAGCAGTCAAGTATGCAAAGGCTGAAGGATACCCTGTCGCTGTGATGAGCGGCGGTCACCAGTACAGTGGTGCCTGCTCCACGCACGGGAAGGGTGTTCAACTCAATCTCAGATCGACATACAAAGGTCCGCAAGACCTGGTGATATTGCCGCAATTGCCATCACCGAATAGCAACAGACCTCTGGTATACGCCAGTGTTAGCTACAGTCTCGGCGAGTTCAATCAGTTCCTTCGAAACCACCAACTCTTCGTGCCTCATGGACAGTGCACCGATGTACGACTCGGCGGGCACGCTCAGACAGGCGGATATGGTCAACTCGGGCGCAGCTTTGGCCTCCTGGGAGACCATATCTGGGGCATTAGAATGATCAACTACGACGGCGAAATCCAAGAGGTCACCAAATCTTCCAATGCAGACCTCTTCAATGCCATCTTGGGAGGCAGTCCAGGCAACTTCGGCATCATCACGCACTACACCATTGAAGTTCATCGCGATATTGATTACGACTTCCCTGAAAAGGGCCCCAGGCCGCATGGTTTCAAAGGTCTCTGGCTATACAACGAATATGTGGTGAAGCAGCTTCTCAACGAGGTAGCAGCGATGGCGGACGACCCTGAATTTCCTCGAAACTTCGACTTGTGCGTCAGCGTGCTCAGCTCCTCTTTTCCTATGTTCAGACTTATGCCGGAGTTGAAAGAAAACCTAGGAGACACCATCGACCGTGTTGGTGATCTTTTCGGACTAGATGGAGACACAAAATGGCCCGCATGCGTCGTCTTATACGCACAATGGGTCCCCATGAGCGCAGAGGATAAGTATACCGACAAGATTGACGCATGGTTCCAAAAGTTCCGAGACATCACGTTCTTGCGTATATCTGGCAAAGACATCATCGAGCCTATGTCCCAGATGACAGGCGAGTGGCTCTTTACTCGGGCCCGCGAATTCGATCACCCTTATGAAAAGCGCACCTACATGACCAATTCGACGACGCTGGTCAAAGATCAATGGGTCGACCAAGTCGCCGACAGAATCCACCAGGTCTTGTTTCCGTCATTTAGCCATTTCCCTTTGTGGCAGAATTGCTATCTCTCCGTCCAGATCCAATGCTTCGGCGGCAAAAACTCTCAATTCTATGCCAATCGAAACAACGGAACATCCTACAGCTGGAGAGACTCTACAGTTTGCCAGGTACTGGATTGCTTCTACCAAGAAGGGGAGGAAGGCAAATCACTTGCGAAGGACTGGCAAGAGGTCAACGACAAACTCATGTGCGGCAAGAATAGTTCATTCAGCAAGCAGGATAAGCGTGTGCTATGGGCATCGTATGGTGACTGGGACATGGAAAAGAGCTGGCCATTCTACTACGAAGACAAAGCTAAGTACGAGAGAATCGGGGTGCAAAGGCAACTGGCCGATCCTCATGGGACTTTCACTCCAAATCCTTTCAATGTTAAAGCTCTGAAGAAATAACCGAGCTGGGAACCGTGGGAAGAATGAAATGGTTTCTTTGGCTTTCTCTCTCGTTGGTGCAGTTTGAAGGGTGCTTTGCGGTTTTTGAGAAGGATGAATTTTAAGTGTGCTAGTCATACAACGGGTCAAGCTTTTGAGTATGCTAATTCGCGTACTTGCAAATTCAAAAAGATTAAAGTGTTTGAGGTTGTGATCAGAACTTCAAGAGTGCTCAAGAAAGACCATTGGATTCCTGTTGAGGGGAATGAAACCCAAAAACGTGTTGTAATCGGATGCATCGATGGAAGTGGGTCTAATATCGGTCAATTTGGCTACGATGAGGCTAGCTTGATACAGCGATTTCAGATATCTAGAATCTAAGAGCATTTGGGTAAAGACGGATTGGGTGCAAGGCCTTTCTCGTTTCTCCTCTTTAATATTTGACTCCTTAAGGTGGTGGCAGCTGTCGACATTTGGGACCCCCATTATCCCAGGAAAGCACCACAGACTTGATATTTGACGCGATGTCGAGTTGATAGCCGATGTAATTTAAGAATTGATAAGCTCTCTTTAATGTCTTAGAAAAGGTAAATCTATTGTGCTATGCGAGGTAGATTCAAGCTGATCTAGTCAATCGGCGGCATAAGAAGCTCAGCTCGCGGGCGTCGAAGGGATTGAGGTAGGAGAATATGTCTAGAAGGATCTCGCTTGATAGATCTGCGAGACTCGCCAACAGGAATTCATGGAGAGGGGAGAGACGCGTGATTTACTGCAACCTTAAGATCGAGGAAGAGTTCAAAGGCTCGGAATGGGGTTGGAAAGTGAAGCGAGATCTATTGGTTGCGGAACTTGGCGAGGTGGTCCTCGTGCAACCAAGATCATGTGATGCCAAACAGGGGAGTAATTGTCCCAACAAAATGAGCTCCGCAGGGCCTGCAAGAAATCATTTGTAAAGGCCTGCGATTTGAAGAATAATCGTTCGAGACGTGAGAAGTGAAGTTCCAGAAAAAATAACACGGCTTGGTCAGCTGGGCAAACGGCCATATATTTTAGGTATATCTCGAGTGCTTCCGTTGGTGAAATTTTCGTTCCGATGGATTTTAGTGTTCTTGGGTATCCCTCCTACAGCGGCGACTTTACCCCCCGGTCTGAGTGTCGAGAATATCGATAAAAGGCCTGCATTTATCTGCATTATCTAAAGCGTAGAAGCTATTGATACAAAACGTACAATGCAATGTCGTTTGGGTCTGTAACAGAAATCACCAGTGTCGAACTGTGAGCTTGTAGATAGCCTAAATTCTAAGTCAGGTTCTGTTTTATATTCGACAAAATTTGAATTTTTACCTAAATCCGATTCTTCAGGTAATCAGGCCTCACTTCCGAGTACCTAGGTGAGTATGAAAACCTGAATAAACAGGATAAATAAGGATGACGCTGTCTTCTTGACTAGGACACTTGGAACTGCCAGACGAGGGGAAGATCAAGGCGGTGAGGTGGAAGCGGCAGAATAGTCTGGAGAGAGAAAATAAAATCCAAATCCGCCGAGGTAAGAAAAGCTTCCCTCATCACGCCCAACATGGATATCCTCAAATTATTGTCGCGATCGACAAAACAAACAAACAAATCCGGAGCTGGAAGAGATGCATCTGCCCAGCTACCATCTGCTGGCATCTCAGCCAATCCTCAATTATACCACGATGCGATACCCGACTCGAGAGGGAAGAAGAGGAAGCGTGGAGGGGAGAGGATTGAAGAGCAGACCCTGACCGAAGAGGAGGAGAATGTCGATTTCTTTGCGCCGAAGAATACTGCCCCGAAAGTGAAGAAGGTCATTCCAGCGGACAATGCGACGAACCCGACGACAGAGGCCAAACTACTGGACCAGGACGAATGCCGACAGATTCTCAAGTCACATAGGCTGAAAGTCACTCTCCTCCCGTCAGGAAAAGCACCCGAGAAGAAGATCAAGAAATCGAAGACGGCGAAGGTTAGCAAGAAACCTACAAAGGAGGAGTTCAAACAACTATACCCCCAGCCGCTGCTTGCTTTTGGAGATCTGCGGAGGACGTACGACATTTCTGGTCGCATGGCGGAGAATCTGGTGCAGCAAGGATACAAAATACCCACGGAGGTACAAATGGGAAGTCTGCCGCTTCTTTTACGCCCAGAGATTGCTTTGGGGGATTCTGAACTAAGAGGTTCTGATGTGGATTTACTGGCTGTTGCGCCGACTGGAAGTGGAAAGACGTTGGCGTTTTTGATACCTATCGTGGACAAGATCATACAACGGAGAAGAGGAAAGGAGGATAAGGGAGAGCATGAATTGGAAGCTATTGTGGTCGCGCCGACGAAGGAATTGGCAAGTCAGATTGTCAATGAGGCGAAGAAACTGAGTCTTGGAACTGGAGTCAAGGTTGTCGGTATGCGGAAGGGGATGAGGATTGTGAAGGGCGGTGGTAAAGTGGATGAGAGTTCGAGCGAGGGAGAAGATGAGGAGGAGTCTGAGAAGAAATCGTCCCAGCCTATTTCCAGGGGCGATATCCTGATCACTACTCCTGGGCTTTTACTTAGTGCATTGTCAACTGGAGATCCTACGAAACACGCACCACTACCTTCTATACGAACACTCGTCCTTGATGAAGCAGACATCCTACTCGATCCTCTATTTAGGGACCAAACACTCGGTATCTGGGATTCATGCATCAACCCCGACCTACGAGTAACGCTCTGGTCTGCAACAATGGGATCCAACATCGAAACCCTCGCCTCGTCACACATCACCACTCGACGAACGCTTCTCACCCTCCCCTCCACACCCATACTCCGTCTCGTAGTAGGCCTTAAAGACTCCGCCATTCCCAACATAACCCACCATCTAACCTACGCCGCCACCGAACCCGGCAAACTACTTGCTCTCCGTCAACTCCTCCACCCAACAGCGGGCACCTCATCAAGCAACATCTCCCTCCGTCCTCCCTTCCTAGTTTTCACACAAACCATCCCCCGCGCTATAGCCCTACACTCCGAACTCCTATATGACATCCCCGCCGAAGCAGGTGGCTCATCACGCATTGCAGTCCTGCACTCCGACCTTTCTGACGCCGCACGCTCACAAGTCATGACCCGCTTTCGTTCAGGCGAGATCTGGATCCTCATCACCACCGACATCCTATCCCGCGGTGTTGATTTCCGTGGTGTGAATGGAGTAGTCAACTACGACGTCCCTAATTCGGGCGCGAGTTACATCCATCGTGTAGGCCGTACTGGACGGGGAGGTAGAGATGGCGGCGTCGCCGTGACGTTCTATACGAAAGAAGATATCCCATACGTCAAGAACGTAGCGAATATCATTGCTGCGAGCGAGAAACAGGCTGGGAAGGAGCCGAGTGAAGCTGGGATGCAGAAATGGCTGTTGGATGTTCTGCCCAAGCCAAGTAAGGATGAGAAGAAGAAGTTGAAGATGTATGGCGTGGAAGCTAGACGTGGGGGGTTGGGAGCGGGGAAGGAGAAAGATGGAAAAGGGAAGGATGGGAAGGGTACGAAAGGGAAGGGGAAGATGCAGATTAGTACTAAAAGTGGTTATGAGCGCAAGTTGGAGAATAATCGCAAGGGAGCTATTCAGGGAAGTAGGAGGAGAGCTAAACTTGAGGCTGAAGAGGGAGGTGCGGTGGGAGAGAGGGAGATGGAGAAGGGGGCTGACGATGGGGAGTGGGGTGGTATTGATGAGTAGGTACGTTTTTAGATATCCAGGAATTCAGGATGAGTTCTACACACTTCAGACCCCAGTACAGTACCGTACGAACCGCAGCAAATCCGGCGTCGGGATGTTTCGACCGACGGGAGTGTTTCCAGATCCCAAATTTCCGGGCCCTGGGTGTGAGCGTAGGCGTCAAAGGAGTTGCCCACCAAAAAATTACTATTCACAAATCCCAGCCTACTCTCAACCGTTCTCTCACTTTCACGAATACCATGATACCCAACTCAGTAAGCCGCAATCCAAACCCTCAGATTCGCATTCGGTTCCAGTCCAATCCAATCCCATCCAATTCAAATCTGCCCTTTCCAAAATCCTCTTTCTGCCTCCCCCTCTGAAGAATTCCAAGATCTCGGAAGCCCCTTGCCGAATCCTCAATTAACCGGGTACTCGCTCGTACAGTAAACCAAACGAACCAGGTTGATTCTTTACCGCCGGACGAAACATCCACATTCACGATGGTACAGGACGGCAACTATTAATCGACCCACGTGCCTGCAGTGCAGTTATTTATTTCTCCACATGCAAGCTCCTCTTCCCTCCCTCCTCTCCTTGCCACTGAGGCAGGAAATCCACCACTCATGTACGGGACCTCTCTCTACACTTTACTCCTGACTGACTCCTTTTAACTTCCAGCATGCCTTCGAAGTTCGTACCCGCATCCAAGCACTTCGCACGCCCTTCTCCATTTCAGAAGCATAACCCCAATCTCGGCCACCAAGCATCTTAGCTTCGCTGCTTCTGTGCGAAATATATTAACTGGCTGCACCCATGCGGCTCTCTCCCCTCCTCGCTACACCAACTCCAGCCAGGCTGTTTCACACACAGCGCAAGAACATTGGCTTGGCGACTTCTTGGCGTGCTGTCATGCTTAAGCGCGTGGTTCGCTTAGCTCTTTCGTTTCGTCTAGATCGAAACGAAGCGTTGTTTTAATCTATTGGGCGGTCTGCCAAGAGGTGTCGATGCGGCGTTGTGGTTCAATGTTCAGACGACATGCAAGATGGCCTGGCTAGGCTGGCCTGCATGTGAGGTGATCGGGGAGGATGGCGAGATTGAAATTACTGTTGTTTCAATACATCTTTTTCTCCGGAGGGGTCGTGGGAATTGAGGAAGGAGTACTTAAGTCCAGTGGCTTGCTGTTATTTTGCGTTCTTCAGTGCAATATCCTTCTCATTCTCTCTCACATTCATTCACTTTTTTGCTTGCTTCGTCTTGCTTGTTCATTCGTTTACCTGTTGACCAGTTATCAACGTTCCATTCTTTACAACCCCCACACACACGCATTTTACCCACCCCTCCACCAAATCCCACCAATCAATCAACCAAAACAAAACGAAGCAAAAGAAACTCGTTTATATACAAAATCTCGAAAATGAAGACCTTCACCACATCCCTCCTTTTCCTGGCCTCGGCCTCTTCCGTCCTCGGACACGCCACTTGGCAACAACTCTGGGTTGACGGTGTTGACCAAGCGAAGACTTGCGTTCGTGATCCGCCTAGCAACTCACCTGTCTCCGATGTTACGAGCAAGGATATTGTCTGCAATGCTGGAACTGCGGCTGTTGCTGGTATCTGTGCTATTAATGGTTCGTTCTCTCAATTCTTCTCAATCGCCACTTCCCTTCGCTCCATCGCCTTAAGTGTGGGCTTGGTATTCCCCAGGTCCCAAGCGATTGGATGAAAAGGGATACAATGACTTGCAATATCTTGCTAACCGAAATCTACAGCCGGCGGCGAAGTCACAGTCGAGATGCATCAACACAACACCCGTGACTGCTCTGAGGAAGCCATCGGAGGAGCTCACCACGGCCCAGTCATAATCTACATGTCCAAGGTCGACGACGCGACAACCGCCGACGGAACAACCGGTACTTGGTTCAAGGTCGCTGAGGACGGATACGATGCCGCCACTGGAAAGTGGGCTGATGTACGTCTATATATCTCATTCCCAATCCTTGCCAAGACATTCAACTAACAACGCAAAACAGGACATCCTTAACGCCAACTGCGGCAAACGCACATTCACCGTCCCCTCCGACATCGCAACAGGAGACTACCTTATTCGCGCCGAAGAGATCGCCCTCCACGCCGCCGGCTCCTCCGGCGGTGCCCAATTCTACATGTCCTGCTACCAAGTCCACGTTCAGGGCACCGGCTCCGCAACCCCAACCGGCGTCTCCTTCCCAGGCGCCTACTCCGCCACCGACCCCGGAATTCTCATCAACATCTACAACGGCGTCGATGTATACCAGATCCCTGGCCCAGATGTTTACGTTAGCGGTGGTGCTGCTGCGCCTGCTGCTCCTGCGCCGGTTGCGAGTAGCTCGGCTGTTGCTCCAGTCGCTAGTGCTACTACTGTTGCGCCTGTTGCGTCGAGCAGTGCACCAGCGGCTACTTCTGCTCCAGTTGCTGTCGAGACGTCGGCTGCTCCTGTTGCTTCTGCGCCTGCTACCAGCACAGCTATCGCTTCCCCTGTTGTTGAGACACCAGTCGCCTCGCCTGTTGAGACCGCGGCCCCGGTTGCAACGCCTGTTGATGATGAGTATGAGGACTGCGAGTAAGCGATTGCCAATTGGTTTATTGCTACGATTTCTCATGTGGGGATGATTAGATGAGATATCATGTCATGGGGATGACGAGAAGATGAGAGGAGAGAAGAGAAGAGAGAGGAGAAGATTCATTGTATATATCCACTTTTTTTCTTGTACTTATTGCCTTGTACATATGTACATGCTTGTCTGCTGTGCAGTCGAAAATTCAAATGTTGTTTTCGGAACATTAAACCGCTGTTTCCCAATCCCCGCCTTTATCTCTGTCGGACTCTTTCACTTGTGCTAAGTATTCTATAGTAGGGGATCCTAGAGATTAAGGGATAATAAACTCCGGAGTGAAAAAGTATTCAAGAAGCGTCTTCGCGAGGCTGGTTTTCTATTCTTGTTTGTTGGCCTCGCTTGCCCCTCTCATCACGCATGGTACAGTACACGACGAACACATCATACTCACTCTTTCCTTGGCAGCTGAAAGCCCCATGGGGTCGCCGGTGCCCGTCCTTATCTTCATCTCCTCGCTACTTTCTTTCCTTCCCGTCGATCTCTTCCCGTTACGAATTCCTATCTTAATTCCACAACCTATCTTCGCCACGGCAAAATTTTACGTTCTATCGCTCAAGTGCTGCTGGGAAATCTCGTCTGGAATTGTGATGTTGAATGCGACCGCTCTCGAGTTCACTGGACAAGGCTGAGGTTGGAGTGATTGCTTTGGCAGGGGCTGAGATGGATGATACAACAGAGGGTGTTCCGATATCTGGGAACCACACTGCATCCACAACTAAGCCGCAGGATGACTTTGGCACTTTCGCACCATCTGCTATTGACGCATGCGGTTCTACCTCAGAAGAGGGCTATCCGGAGGCCGAGTCCCCGTGGGATCGTAATCAGACACACATGGTCAATCTTGAAATGCTGTGTCAGGAGCGCGACTCCGAGCCTTGGAAAATCGCGAAAGGCAGTTCCAAACTCTGCATGCACTGTGTCAAGCTTTTCGAGAATGGGCCAGACCTGGACAAGGAGAAGCTTTTCGAGCATTATGGTACCGAAAAGGAACTTTTGGACTCTGCTACTAAAGAATGCGGCATGTGTGCTCAATTTTCAGCAGCAAAGCCTTCTCGTATCAAAATATATGGCAAAAAGGGGGACTTGAGACACATATACAACCACATGTCCAAACTGCGAGGTTCTTGCGGTCACGTGGGGCCAGTGGGCGTGGTCTCTATTAAAGAGAATTGGGGAGTACACAGGACTAGTTACGTTGTCGATCATTATTTGCCCAGGAGTGGTACACGCAAGACAAAATCGCATTTCAGTTTGAGTCTAGTGCTCTTGAGGTGTTGCAAAATGACGATGGTCAGTCATCACCTATTAGCTTTGTCTCGAAACTTCGTTTCCTGGCCGAATCGCTCATTTTCGAATAGGCTCCATTCTGGAAGATTTCCAGGTTAAAACATCTCGTTCAACATTTGAGGGGTTGAAACTAGCCAACATCTGGCTGGACGAGTGTCACTCCAAACACCAAGATTGCAACATATCCACGACTCTAGAATTTACCCCAACACGGTTGATGGACTTCGGAGACTCTAGACCCAAGTTGAGAACATTCTCGAAGACGGAACCAGGTGTCAAGTATGCGACTCTAAGCCACTGTTGCGGTAAAATTCAGCGTCCGGTCTTGAAAGCATGCGAATTAACTGCTTTCCACCAGGAAATTCCAGCAGCCACCATCTCAAAAACCTTCGAGGAAGCGATAGCTGTCGCGAGGTATCTTGGATTTTCTTTTATCTGGATAGACTCATTGTGAATTATCCAGGACAGCATTGCCGATTGGAGGGCAGAGTCTGTTATAATGGAAAGTGTGTACAGCAACTTAACATATCAGCTGCTGGTGCAATCGACGGCACCTACGGATTGTATCACGATCGACAGGACAATTGGCACTGTGCTGTCAATTTTCGATCAGGGACTAGATCGATTACGAATACTGTTGTCCAATACCTCTTCGAAACAAGCTACTGAATTCTATGCCACTTATGCAAAGGGGATGGGCCTTGCAAGAACGTTTGTTGGCCCCACGAACAGTTCACTTTGCCCAGTCTCAGTTGTTTTGGGATTGCAGAGAGATTCGCGCATGCGAGTCCGTACCTCAAGGCTATTGCTATGAAAGGCATAGCAGAATCACGGACCTGGATGCAAACGCTGAACCATCAGTATTCAATTGGCTGCACCGGTGGGGAAACATTGTCAAGGCATACTCTAAATGCATGCTGACCATTGGCAACGACAAGCTCGTGGCAATATGCGGTATTGCAAGAACTATGCATGGCCTTGATGATCCGGGCCAGTATTTGGCGGGAATGTGGAGTGAAAAGTTTAATGCACAACTATGCTGGGCACTTCGTGGGAAGACGGAACCGAGACCAGCTACGTACAGAGCGCCTTCTTGGTCTTGGGCATCTTGCGATGGCCCTGTAACTACCCACCCCTGGAGTGGCTACGATTTCTTTGCAAAATTAGAAGATGTTGTTTTGCATACCGTTGCCGATGGCAACATGTTTGGCGAAGTCTTAGGAGGTGTTTTGTCCCTCAGTTGCGAGTTCATGTTCGTCGCCAAGGTCACGAAATTCAAGTCAATGAGCCATACGACTCACTCTTTGGTTATAGAAGACCGAAAATTCCCAGCTTCCCTATTTCCTGGCACTCTGGATGACTCCGTAATGTTTGATGACCAGGAAGGGCGGGTCTACATATTGGTCCTTTGCAGCACTGGGTATGTTGATTTACTCGCGCTGGTTCTACGCTCGACAGGAACTGCGCCTGGCCGGTACCGAAAGATTGGGCTATTGGAAATCGGATTGTTGGAAACTACTCGCGATGCGACGAAAGAGTTTCTAGCATTCGCGGAGCTGGAAAGGACAGAATTGGAGATGATGCCTACGCCAGAATCGCCACGGATAAAAATGGGAAACAGCTGAAGATCGTTGAAATAGAGTAGTCCCTCCTTCGCCAGGCCGGACGGAGTACGACTCCAGCTCGTGTGAGAGCGATCACAAGAGGGATTGGGTTGTGGAATTGAGTCAATGTACTCCGTGGAGAAAATGACATTGAATCGAGTGGTAGCATTGGCTTCGATTGCCGGGAATGACTGAGAGGTTTGGACTCGAAGATCTATGTATAGAGTTAACATGAGAACGATTCTGAGATCGCAAGGGGATATGGTACCATGGGCTACTCTCCTAGGTTGATTGCGGCGTTGAAGGACACCGAGAGGAACCGGGACGGATTTTCCTTCTCGAAACGTTAATGAAGTATCGAAAAATATTCAGCACGTTCGGTAATATCTCTGAGTTCTACCGCTGTGGCGATGGAACTGGACATAATGGGAGGGCCAGGAGGATAGTTGTAGAAATGAAAGAGATTGTTCGGATTGGATTCGGAAGCTGGATGGCGAATATTTGCGGCCTATCGGGGTTGGAAAAAATAGTGTGCGACGGTACTAGCTTCATTGACGAATTTTCGAACGGATGTGGTGTTTTTGCCGGGTGTGCTGTAGCTGAGAAGGACTCCTCCTGTTGTCGCTCTGTTGCATGTCGCGTTTGGTTTCTCGATTTTTAGACCCTTCTGACCCGTTTCGAGCAGATAATTCTGAAAGGGACATTGCATCCTTGAATATGTTGGAAAGGCGTGTGGTATTTGGATCAGGAAGCCTATGTTAAGATAGGTCCTTAGAGATCACTCATTTCATCAGAAATCAAAAGAACAAGTATGGAGTGAGCGCGATGAGAAGTCTCAAAAACTTAATAGGATGACAAACGCGTACCGAAATCAATCACAACCGCGATTTAGTGCTGTCGCTGAGATGTGGCTGAGCAGTGGTCGGCCTGGAAGCTCCCAGAATTGTTGTGTCTCGAGTGAAGCCGCGAAGTTTTGCCGAAAATTGAAGTTGGTACTTGTAGCGAAATAAGTGAATATTGTCAGGCAAAACAGCTCGCAGGTGTCAAACGCCTGCCTTCCAGACCCAATGAACATTGGACGATGGCTCAGATCTAACACTCAGTGACATCTTAGCAATTGGTAGAGGGCGAGGATTTAAGGGGAATTGATTTCCTTTTGCCATTTTCGGCTAGCAATTCTTTTGGTTTGTTTTGATTTGGGTTTTCCATATGGCTAGTTGTATATATACACCCTCCTCCACTTTCCTTCGGAAATCAAATATGACCCTTTTGCTATGCTTCGTATTTGTTCCTTTATTTTTATTCTTTTTTGAAACTCGCAACCGGTGTTTCGGAGCTGCTCCTTTAAGAGTATCGTTCCCCCCCCTTTCGAGTCTCTCCAGTTTGAAACCGACTGCCTTTATCCCTAAGATTGTAGCAGAGTGATATATTTATCACTCAGCATTATCTTGAATCATGGGACCTGAATTAATTTCACATATGAATCTAGAATCCTCTCTTTTTCTACTCTTAAACAATTTCCAGAGCTCAGAAGTCGCGATTCACAGTAGTTGCTGCAAGTAAACAATGTTTCTTGGCCGAAGCGGAGAAGATCTTGCTCTGCAGGAGATCACATTCTCTGTGCCGTTGATTTTAGGACTTAATGCATTATCTCTGATATTTACTTAAGCATGGGCAAGGGCATGTTAATCGTGTAAGAACCATCGGAGGAAAAATGTGTTGTTGTTAAGTGGTGCGATGACGTCGTTTGTTTTCATTTAAGCGAAGGGATAACTTCGGAGCAGTGCTTCAACCATCGTCCCGGTCTGGAGTCCAAGCACTCAAACACAAAAGTAAAAGCATGTAATGTAATATTTAGTCCTATTATTGATATAGCCACATTTAACCAATAGGAAAGTTTTCTTAACAATTAGCCTGAGGTCCTCGGTACTGAAGATGTAATGTCGCCGAAGCTTGAAAAGATTTCGACGAAGATGTCGCAAAAGGGACCGCCTATTAAGCTTCAGAGCCCCGAGTATATCTGTCTAAGGACATTCCAAATAATCTTATTTAAATTAAGGAGTTTACGCCCAGGGTTTCTAGGCCTCCAGAGACACTGCTTCGCGACCCACAATTTGCCTACAGAGAAAATTTCGTTTTGCATTAATACGCAGCAAACAATGTTGTCAAAACCCCACGATACGGAAAGAGAAAGATGCAATGTAGCTTCTTAATTCACCATGGCTAAACTACTTGGTCCAATTGAAGCCGATCCTCGACTGAATTTTCAAAGAACATTAACTTACAGAGCGGACATAATTTAGAGCATTCACCTCGACGAATATTCTCACGTGGATGGCGTGGTCGCCATTCGAGCGGATTCCCCCAACTTGCGCCACAGAACCTTTCCTGGCTCACCTGCACCAGACCCCCTCCCCGTCGATAATCTCGTAAAGCTTAACGAGCTTGCCAGGAAATATCACTACGAAATCATTTTCCGCGAGTACCACCACCCATCTACCCCGCATACATTCTTGTCCAGTGTGTTCTTGATGAAAAAGGGTCCAGGCTTTAGAAAGCATCGCTTCTCCGCAGTCTTCAATACCGACAAAGAGCGCGTTGGATTTGATACAAAGGCTTTGGTTAGAAGAGCTGCTGCCGGATCTGCTGTTGCTTGGCTTGAGAGGTGTACCGACCAGGAGAAGTTCAAGACCTACACTCTTTATCTTGTGAGTCAATTTCCATCTTGTTTGTAGACTATACTAACTCCCTCGTTCCTAGGAACCATCTCTATTCCCCGCCGATCTATCCCCTGTATGTAATAATCACCTAACCTCCTCTGCAGACATCTGACAACACAACATAGAGCATCGAATTCAAGGCCAAGGTAGCTAGTGATGCGGCTCCTATGAATTCTGGTAGATATGTATGAACGAACCATTCAGCCTTGGAAAGTACTTTTATTAATGCTCTGCAGGTCACCAAGTTTCTGACCGATGTCATCTTGAGAAGTCGCCCGAGAAGAATGGCAGATTACAAGGCAGGAAATTTCCTTCCACAGCTATGAATTTGAAGCTAATCTGTATATCAGTCAGCAGTTGAGTTTGCGTTGAACAAGGGAACAGCAGGTAGTGGAGCAAGACAGGTAATTGCTTCATCCTCACATATGCATCTGCATTACGAATGGTTGCTGACGCATGAATAGCTCATGGTGAAGCATTTGACTGGTGACATGATGGATCCGGTAAGTCACTAATATTCTATTCTATTTTTGAGCTAACTCTATGCTGAAACAGATCGACAAGACCCCAGTCGTTTTTCCAATCAATTTACGTCTCATCGAAGCCGCGAAAATCGTTTACAATTTTCACTGCCCTACCTACCAAGCCAGCAGTGCGCACGGATTCTTTGTCGCCAAGTTGTTGGAAGGCATGTTCAGACACATACACTGGGACAAGATGTGTGTTTTTAAGGCTGCATTTCTGGAAGGCGCATGTATGCAGATCGGTCACCATTTACATGGCGATGACGGTGCTTCACATGAAGAAATCTTCAAGAATATGTTCAGCACCAGATCCGAGGCACGAAAAGAATACGCAGAGATGTACTTTACAACACCGACCTACACCTGCTGCCACAAGGAGGAATTCCCAGTCATGTTGGAGTTTGCTACAAAAGTGGGCTTCATCGCTCATCTTGACACCCCGGAGTTGGTCGAAATTGCAGCTCGCCAACTTGGAAAGTATGTGGTATACTACTTTCTCATGGCAGGTAGTGGGATTGCTCCTGGAAACTGGATCGAGCCAAAGAAAATTCCGTCTATTGGTGCTTTCTTTTCGGAGTTTGGGGTTACAATGCATGAACTTGGATATGAGAGACTAGTTAGAGCATTGAGGCAGGGCAAGCTCCCAGAGGCTGGCGAAGAGTCTCCTGTTGGGTACTACTAGGTTTCTGATGAAGTTGCTATTGTGTAGGGAGGGTAGAACACCAGAATGCGCGATAATTGTGGGTGTGGCAGTTGTTGGAGTAAGGTCTATGTACATAATTTTGTTGGATGACACGCATGTTAAGTATTCAGTCTGGTGCAATTCCAAGACAACAAGCTGTTCGATCCAATTTAATATCTTCGTCTTGTCCAGTGATGCTGGCCTCACTGCCGTAGCTCGGACATAGACCCAGCGATAACGCCGTACCCCACCTTCTCGGTGCATCTATTCACTTGAACTGGAAAGAGCCATCGGACGTTCATTCCATTCACAAAATATTTGAAGGTCGTTCCTTTCTAGTTTCGGTTCGTCCTTATTGTCAGGTAAGCGACATAAGTAAGTGGCATTTCTTTCCAACTCAGATTTCTTGTCCCAAACACAACTATTTTCCAAGACAGAATAACTCGATTTCTCCACAGTAAAATCGGGTAGTCACAATAGGAACCCCCACCAAGACCACTGCTCCAATTTGATTGGTGCGATGACATTTGGTACCAAAAGTATATAAAACATCAGCGCTATGCACCCTCGCTCGCAAACAGACAGGTGTGGAGGCAGCCCGAGTCTATACATTGAAGGAGTGAACCACCGTCTTAGACGTCTTCCAAAAACACGGCCACTGAGAGATTGACACCGCACTCATCTACGGCGAAGGAATTTCTGAGTAATACCTGGGCTAACCTCAAATTAAAAAAAAAACAATATTAAAGGCCGCTGCCTACAACACGGAAATAACAACCCTCCACTCAGAAGGCTCATGTTCATCATATCACCACTCTTCGGCCTCCTGCAATAATTCAATAGGATCCTTCTTAAATCCACGAATCATCAATCCGCATGGCTCAACCACATCTCCCCGCCTTGAAAAACATTCCTGCGAGTGGCTAATAACAATTCTGAACCCACCATCTTCAACACCTTCTTCATTCCTATCAATCTCCTCCGACCCAAATGGCAGCACATCTTCGACAGCCTGCTCAGCTTCATCCTCAACATCCTCATCCCCATCCTCAGAGTCAGGGTCAGAATAAGGAACACCCAAATCAACGTAAAAAGCAACCCAAGGCCACTCATCTCTAATCCACACCACCAAATCAAACAGAAACCCCATCGCAGTCCCCTCATCCCCTCTCATCACACACCCCTCTTCAATCCCCATCTCTCTTAACATATAAACCCCCTTCACACCCCAGATCTCCTTCTGGAATCCCCCGCACTGACATCCACCCCACATCTCAATCTCTCCTACCCGCCTGGCAGGTTGCATGGGGAACATCTTCCTCCAACTCGCATTCTCTCTCAATACCTTCACTCTCCGGACATCGTCTAGAGCCCAGGGCTGGGAATACAAGTCGTGGAAACCCTGGCAATTCCAAGGAAAGGGATCTTCAGAGGACCCTAGAAAGAAAGGCGGGAGTAGTTCCATGAGGAGAGGGTTGAAGTCTTGATCGGCTCCTTTACCCCGCTTTGCCGATGTTGGTGTGAAAAATAGCTTTTGTTGGATAATTGGAGATGATGATATTGACCTTGACCAGCCTGGACTGACGACTTGTGCGAGGAGGAGATCGCGCATGGGTAGTTGTACCAAGATGGCTTCGACCAGTTCGGGGGTGGCGAACACTCGTGTCATGGCTATGATCATTGTGGATGGTTGAGTATCTCCTCGGAGAGATGTACTTAATGACGCTATTGTAAACACTATTCCTCGAGACAGTGATATAATCGATTTGAAGTCATGAACGGAAAGTCGTTTGAGTGGTAGGTTGGTGATATGGCACTTATATAGATATCCGTGGTCGGGTGAAATGCGATGTGAGTCATGCGGCAGTGCATCCTCAAATTAGAAGCTCTATATCTGAGTCAGTTTATCGATTCTTTATTCATTCGATATTTCGGTCCGCATACATTCAGACAAATCCCTGTAATCTCTCGACGGCTATCAAGATTATCAACCGCCAACTTGTTTAGTCAGATAAGTAAATCTCCAGGAAAAAAATGTTCTTAAACCTCCATGTGACAATCTCGTGATCATCGCTTCAATCCATGTTCTTGTGGTCTCGCTTAATCAGGCAACACACCTGTGTGCTAGCTAGCTACCATCACCCCGAAAGTTCCTCTCTTCAAATATACTTCTTAATCTGATACTAAATACGTTAAGAACTTGTAATTCAAAGCACTAACGTGCCTTGCTGAGGGTTGCCCTAGCCCCACCCCTCAGACTCCCCTCCCACCCCCCTTTCGCCTTCAGCGAAGGGGGTTTAAAAAAAGCCAAGAGGTACGAAGATACAAGAAGTAAGTAGGTAAGTAGTCTAATTGGACCCCGTCAAATCGAAGTAGGTAAACAGCCCCGTGCTATAACCACAAAAACACATGATATTGGTGAACCAACCAACCAATCAAATGCTAGCGTCTGGCACCCCCCAAGGGTAATATGTAAAGCACATACAAATTTTGGTGTACTTGCCTCACGCCGCAGCGTTAAGCCCTCTCTTCTGTCGTACCTCCTTGCTTTCGGTAACCTCATATTTTTCTCAATTAAACATATCTTACTCACTTCCTAAGAGCTCAAAAGTTCTCACCTATCTAACCATCAACTCCCACAAAACAATGTCCTTCTTCTATAGTCGCACTTCTATTTCTCTAGGCTTTGATACGGAATTCATTGATCCTGAGACGGGAGATACATATCTTATGCTCGCCGCTCAACAGTCCTGTGACGCTACAGTACATCTCCTCCTCGATGCACATAACTCTACATCCGGCTCCAACTCTACGTCCAAGTTCACAACTCGAAGTACGCTCATCCTAGCGCGGAACAAGCAAGGAGAATAAATCCTCTCATTCCTATCACACCATCCACCCTACCTCCAAAAACACACCATCACTCGCTTAGCCGAGGCCACCATCACAGCAGGTGGAAGTTCTTCTATCTCACTCCCGAGAGCGAGCGATGGTGCTACACCACTTCATATTAGTGCGAGGGCGGGACGTCTAGCGGCTGTGGAAGTGTTAGTAGGTGGCGGAGCGGATGTTTTTGCTATAGATAGGAGGGATGAGACGGCGCTTGGGTGTTCATTGAAGTGGAGGGGGAGGGGGGTAAACAGGATAAGTGGGGGTGTGAGGG
>JAFJYG010000582.1:0-34555 GCA_017366145.1 Cadophora sp. M221
AAAAAGCACAACGCAAAGCCCTACATTCAGGTACGGGAGGTACATCCTCACCGGCCCCCCATCGCTAGCTTGCAACAGTGCTGCTTTCTTCGCTGCTAGACTTATACTCCTACTTTGCATTTGCGAGGTACTGGTATTGCTATTCAGAGAATCGAGATAGGCAATACCCGTCACGCCAGGCGGGAAGGAACGCAGAATATAGGCGGTTGAGAGGAGGGATGTGAGACTTAGTAGGGAGAGGAGGGTTGTGTGGGGGGTGAAGAGGGTGCGTATGTATGGGAGGGTGGAGACGAGTGTTAGGATTAGGAGGAGGGTTGTGTATTGGTCGTTGCGGGTTGTGTTTTCGAGATGCATGGTGTGGATTAGATGTTCTTGTTCTAAGAGGGGAGGTTAGTTATATCATATTGTGTTGTATGTACTTAGGTAGAGTGTTTGAATGAATGGAGAGGGCTTTGAATGTTGAAGGTTGTATTGGGGGTTTAGTAGAGAGAAGGCTGAGAAATAGCCAGCCAGCCTCGGGGAATGGGAATTGTGTAAAAAGGCATACATACCTTCTTCATCCATCGCTTCTGGACCTTCATCCTCGGAATCCATATCCGTGGGATACTGGAAAGTTTTCCTTAATCTCGCAGTCGCCATCTCTTCCCTCTTCAAAAAGTGACAACTCGTTGATGAAAAAGTTGGTCCGGACATCAAGAGAGAGGCAAGTTCCAAGAACGCTCGGAAGTGGAGAGTGAGTGCCTTCTAAGCCAGCCAGCCAGCCTCGCGAAAAGCAAACCGCGCAAACACCATCAAAACCTCGAACCATCTCTAGCCAATCCACTCGATCCTCCAAGCATAGTACCTACAGAACCGCATTCTCAAGCTCACGCCCTAGGTTTTCTGTAAGGCAAGATGTTACCGCGATTACTACGCTCGAGGGTGCTCTTCAGAGCTAGACCTGTGATCTCGAGGAATGTGGCGCCGAGGAGGACGTTGATTGCGCCTCCGAAACCTGGAGATGGGCCGTTGATGGCGAGGAGGGCTGATCGGGAACTGCCTGGTATTTATTTATTTACTTACTTACTAATCTTCCCTCTCAGACTATTATTATTGGGAGACCAATTGAACTGATATGACATTTTATTAATACAGATATCCCCGAAAATGGCATGAAATGGGTCCGTACCATCCCCATCTTCCTCGTCATCCTAATATCCTCCACACTCGGCATATTCAACTACCAAAAGTCCTCGAGCAGCGTCGTATCCTCGACGATGTACGCGCTGCGGACGTCTCCCAAGGCGCGTGAGTATCTCGGGGAGGAGATCTACTTCAAGAGCCAGATGCCGTGGATCTGGGGTGAGATGAACATGCTCCATGGGAAAATCAATATCCATTTCGCGGTCAAGGGCCAGGCGGCGAGTGGGACGATGAGGTTCAAGAGTCATAGGCTGGGGAGGCAGGGGATGTTTGTTACGACAGAGTGGAGTCTTGAGACGGAGGAGGGGGAGAAGATCGATTTGCTAGATGGAAGTGATCCGTTTATGGGTATTGAGTTAGATGAGGATGAACCGAAGAAGGTTGGGAGGGGGTCGTATGCACCGAATTTGTCTGGTTAAGTCGCCTGGGTGTGAGATTTGCAGGATGAGGAGACTTGGGATGGAAATGGTGTGGGATTGGAGTGGGATGGGATTCAATGCATTGCAATGGCGTACTTGGGATTTCTGCTCAAAACCGCTCGGTCTATGCCACATATATTGTACAAATAGTCTACTGTATTGTACAAAATCATTTCCTCTACGCCGTTGCTAACTCCTCCGTGATCTCCTCCTCTGGAATAACAGGCCATGGCTTCTTAATCGCATCCTGAATCTTGACAATGCAACCCTTTGGACCAGCAAGACACCCATTCAGGATCAACAGCCCTTTCTCAGCATCCACCTTCAACACCTTAACATTCTGTATCGTGACCTGATTCCCTCCCATCCTTCCGGGCATCTTCTTCCCCGGTAGAACCCTCGAACCACTTCCCTGCGAAGCACCAGATGAACCCATAGCACGATGCGTCTTGGAGTTACCATGCGAAGCCGGCTGTCCCTTAAACCCCCATCTCTTCATACCACCCGCCCATCCCATCCCCCTACAATCAGCCCCCGTATCAACAAACTGCCCCTCGAGGAACCACTCCGGCCCAACCGTCTGCCCAACCTCCAACAAGCCCTCCTGATTCTTAACCCTGAACTCAGAAACGAACCTCTTGGGAGCAACATCCGCGCCCGCGAAATGCCCCAGCAGAGGCCTCGTCACATTGTCAGGATGCTTCCACCCAGCACCCATCTGCACAGCGTAATACCCGTGCTTCTCCCTCGTCTTGTGAGAAACGACTTGCACTCTATCGAACTGCAGGACCGTACATGGCGTCCTGACACCCGTCTCTGGATCGTACAGAGCTGTCATTCCCTTCTTGATAGCTAACGCTCCCGTTCTTAAGGGGAGTGTGAAATCTTTTCGCTTCAAAGCCGCGGCGGGAGAGTGCTCGAGGGTCGGGAGTCCAGCTGTCTGCTGGTTGAATCGAGCGTGCTTCGCTCGTGCTGGGGCGGTCGTCCATCCATATTTGATGCCGCGCTTTGCTGTCAATGGGAGGAATGCGTCGGGGAGGAGGAATGAGGGCGGTAATTGGAGTTGCGCCCAGCTTGTTGGCAGCTTGGGTGCCATGATGCGTGGGCTTTGATGGACTGTCGTGAGAGTTGCGAATCCGTTCAAGCTCCTGTAAATATTCTAGTCGAGGTTGACCCGGGCTAAGGAGTGACTACGGCGGCCGGAGCGAGTGTGGCACTCAATATCAGAAATATTTCCTCGCCAAAATTATCCCAGTCTCATCGTGACGAACGAACACAACGACATGGAACGGAGGTAAGAGTGGTCCTTGAGTAGTCACCCACCATGGTCTACTATTTCACTTCCAACGCGGTATCTCCATCCGCTGAGATCTATGCCGGCAAAGATAAAGTCGAGAGTGAGCAAACTTATCCTTACCCACATTCATTTTTCAATGTAGTGAGAGAGACTTTTGGTTTTTGTCACTGACATAATTTCCTCGATTGCAGATGAGGATCTCATCAAGTACGGTCTAGAGGAAGATGTGTGGTTCCACGCGGACAAATTGTCCAGTGCACATATCTACCTCCGGATGAAGGAGAGTGAGAGCTGGGAGTCTATTGATGAGGGTATCTTGACCGATTGCGCTCAACTCACCAAGGCCAATTCTATTGAAGGTTAGTTCGTTCGTTGCTTAAATGGTTTCTTTTAGGAATTACGATACGTGGTGCTGATACTTCTGCGTAAAAGGAAATAAGAAGGATAATGTCACTATTATCTACACGCCATGGGCGAATCTGAAGAAGGATGGTTCTATGGCTGTTGGTCAAGTTGGATTTAAGGACCCTCGAAAGGTTGGTCTTCTTAGAAGCTTTGCTAGAATGGTAAACTAAAAGTATCCCACAGGTAAAGAAAATCCTCGTTCCGCAACGAGAGAATCCCATCGTCAACCGTCTCAATAAGACCAAAGTGGAGAAATTCCCGGACCTGCAGATGGAGAGAGAGGAGAAGTTGAAGGCTGTGAGGAAGAAGGATCAAGCTGCTAGGTTGGAACGAGTATGTATCCCTTCTTCCGACGTATTTCCCTTGTTGCCTATTAATCGCTTGTTGCTATTTGCTAATTCTGTCACTGTAGAAAAAAGAAGAGGCCAGAGTAGCAGAGGAGAGAAAGCAAAAGAAGTGGCAGAAGGACCATGCGTATGACGAGCTGTTCCAGGAACAGGATTCTGATGAGGCGAATAATCAGAACCGAGAAGAGGGTTACTTGAGCGATTTCATGTAGTTAATAGAAGTCTCAAAAGCAATGAAGAAATCATAACAGTATCGTTCTAGATATTTTTTTGGAATTGCGTTTTCAGGTAACTCAGGCACGCACCCAGCTCATTTGGCTGCTTGGTATCATCGCAAAACTCCTGAGATTTGATCAGAATATGGTTTCAAACAATAGAACGAAACCTACCATAACCACAAATACTTTTCCATTGCTTCCTTTCCTCCCGCATAGCCATTCCATAACTCCCTCAGCAAAACACGCACTCAATGTCCTCCACCAAGATGGCTCCCCATCTGATTAATCGCCGTTCCCTTCACAGCATGGTCACTCGGATTCGCCGCAGCCTCATAAATAATATTCGACGGCGCCCTACCCAACTGCATCCAATCTCCCTTAAACCCCAAATAGCTTACCCTGCTCTCGTCCTCTCCATAGTTATCCTCCACGAACAACGTCAGGCTCTGGACCTTCCCAAACAGCGCCCGCTTGACTTGTATATCCTGAACCTCGGACGTTTGGGAGAGCTTGAATTCCTGGGTGGGGGGCATCTCGGACGCCGTGCTGAAGTCGATGTCGTCGCGATTGATGAATACTTTAAGGGTCTGGGGCGCGGAGGAGGAGGGCGAGGTACGGATTAGGATGGAGTGCAGTTTTATTTGGCCGGTGAAGCTGTATAGAGCCTTTTGTTAGCTCTTGGCTCTTCCTCTAGATAGCTCTCCGTCTCCTTGATTGTCCCAGGGGATTTCGGCAGACGACAAATGAGTGGACTTACGGAATGTGCAAAATCAGCTGCTCATCAGCATCACTCTCAAGCTCCGGTTTGGGCCCTAATCTCTCCGCCCAAGTCTTCTTCACAATGGCCTTTCCAGAGCCGGTTTCTGCTTCGTTCAGAGTGGTGATGTCGTCGAAGTTTATGTGTTGGTAGAGTGAGTACTGCAGTGCTGGAGTGATGTCATCCGAGTGATCGTGCCCTGTATGATCGTGGCCATGATCATGACTTGAGTGGTCGTGCTCGTCGTGGCAGTGGTTGGACATTTTGGGGTGTTGATGAAAGCTTGGGGAAGGGGTCTGGAGAGTAGTTTACTGTATGTCGTTTTGGCGGGGTAAGTGAGGGGCAATTTTGACTCCAGCAAGCAAAACACGTCGAATCAGAATGGGGAGTTATTTATTTCACAAATGCCGAAAATCAATTCTGTATACTTGATTATGAGACTAGGTGAGTAAATCAAAGTAGTCCTTTCATTCACTATTGCTGAATTTTTGGTTTTCGTTTGTACTATCTTGGAATGACTTATTGACTAACTAACTATTAGATGCCACTTAAAACTTAGCTAAGAAGCTTGCAAGCAGTAGCGTGCATGCTAACCAAATTATAAAAATTTCTTCCTAGAAACCTTTCTTATAGGCGAACGCAAAAATACTCATTTGGCTGAGATTCAGCTAGAGTTTCACTAGATTTTACTATGTTTATTTGCAATCACATGTTCTTCGAAGGTTTTATGCAAGGGCTCAGAGCTATCTGACTACTTGAATCCAGCTGTTCTTTGCTTCTTGGGTTTCTTTTTCGCCGGTTGTAAAGTTCTACTTCCAAATGTCCCCCTATCCGGCTGAGTCATTGGCATTTCGTTGACTGGTTGTGAGCTAAACAACTTCCCAATAGCCTCAGGCTGGCTGCCAGACGTCAAAGTCAATCTCCGTGAAACAGCAGGTTCAACCGCCTTGACGAACTCCTCTGTCCTTCTCCTTCTTCTAGCCTTCTCTTTCCTGCTCGAACGAGCGCCTCCCTCGTCGGCATTTGCAGCTGCCCATGCCTTCTTTGCCTTTTCGTAAGAATAATCAGCAGGGTCTGCCAGTGCAGATGGCCAGTGAGACAGCACAGACCCATTAGAACCCACAGTCGAGTCCGGTTTCGCCTTGGTCGTTGGAGCATATTGACGTAGCCTTGCGATAGCAGAGTCCTCTACGGGACCAGATGCTGATGTGGCTTGTGAGTATAAAGATGGTGTCTGGGTTGGTGTTGGCAAGGTTAAGCCGGGTTCATCCTGTGTTGCGACCAGTTGCGATGAGAACATGAGGGGCGAGCTCTCTCTGGTAAGCCTATCGTCCTTGCTGAATACCGACACTGCAACAGTTTCGTCATCTATTGGAGCAATTTCCACTGTCTTTTCCAAAGTTCTATCCTGGAGAGATATCCCAATAGAATTGAGGCAGAGATCCATGGCAAGTTGTCTTATGACTTTAAATTTTGCATGCCGTGCAAGATCTGGCAAGTCAATCGGTAGACTGGCCATCCAGTAATCAACCAACTGATCAAAAATCTTCAGCAGGTCTGGATGCATCAAATCTCCCGCATCCGAAACATTAACTTCAGTCCCCGACGTCAGGTTTTTTACAACTAGTTTCCAGCGACCTTCTGGACTTTGATCCTGTTCCAACGATTGCAAAAAGGTACCCAATGTCGGTGACGCTTCTTCCAAGTCCTCTCCTCGCTTCGTGCCACCAATCAGCTCAGCTAGTGTGACGCTCAAAGGTTCGTCCTGTTCCATTCTTTGCCTGATGTGTTCGGCGGCAACGTTGAGAAGCTCCAGAAATCCTGGGATATGATCTGATTCGAGGTTCGAATTTGGTTGCTCTTCATTCGAGTTTTCATCAACAAAGACTCTTTTGAAAATTGTTCTCCAATTCAGTCTGAAGCGAATATTATCTTTCATAGGTACGTGTACCGCAGCGCTGACATGGCGGGCCCTCCTGCTTTGCGAGCCCATAGAATGGCCTCGGCCATCTGGGACTATGAAGTCATCGCCCTCATTCACAAATTTAGGACCCATGGCGCGTGCTGATAGGAGAAGCGTCGTGTCTGGCGAAATAATCTCAAGCTCTTGCGTTCCAGTACGGTGTGCAGCGGATAGAGTTGAGAACAGTCCCAAGTTGGTGGTAATTGCCCAAAGTTGGAAGAACTCTACTCCATCCTTGACGTACTGGGCGCCTGGCCCAGAATAGTGATTGGCACTTGGTACCAGATGACAAGGTAGAAAGTTGACACTATGAAGTGATAAAGTCTCTTCTTTACTCTCCCCCAACGACGTAAACAGACTAAACGTCCCCTTCGATGATGCATGAGCGCGAGGCTGCGGATTCCGGAAAGAATAATAATTGACAACACGGTTTTTGGCGGAGACGATAGAAACGGAGACTATGCACAGTTAGCTAAGCCCAATTATGTTACCAAATTCCTTACCATTGCCACTTTTTAATGGGGCTAGTTTAAGTGTCTCATCATCAGGGCTCAGAAAATGAAGGTGTGATAAAATTATCCTACAACCAACCTCGACTTGATCATCGCTCCTTTCTCCAGCAGGAATGATTTCTATCCAAAATATTCGGGCTGTTGTGAGAACATAAACATAATTCATGTCGGTAGTACATCGTTGGATATCAAGAATCCAGTCAGTATTACCAGCCGGAAATATATTTCCACGCCCGAGTGGTGCTGTTTTTGACTTGAGATCGAAAACAGCGATATGACGTCTGTTGCAAACAACAACTGTACTGAGATTGCACGCCCAGAGTATTCGATACCAGCCGTCGAAATGGCCAAGATCTGGCGCCTCTGAAGATTCCTCGTCAACTTGGCCATCATAGATTCCTCCCGTCTTCTTGGGTACCAGGACCTCGGAAGCAGTCGTGCTATTGTTGTACTGCGTTTCAAGTTCCCAGATACTCCAGTAGCCAAGGGTGTCAGCGACTGCAAATTGACGAGAGAACCATGGATTGAAAGCGGCATCAGAGTGAGTTTTTGAGCCAGTCCTCTGAGCAGTTAGAGATGCCACGGGATTTGCATTTAGCATAGAAGGCGCAAAGGTTGGGTAGCCAGCGGAAGGTACTGGCGTCGTGTGGAGTTTGCCATATATCGGACGGAAAAGCGTAACGACGGTAGCTTGACGTACAGCAAACCAGCTCTCCTTGTCGTCCTCGCCATCTGCGGCAATAATTTGGCGAATGGTGCCACCTGTGCCTATCCAATGTCCAGCATCTAGGGAGTCTAAATTTAACAATGAAAGCCTGGCTCCGCTTGACTTCCCCCATCCACGAGTTTCAATCCGTGGTTTGACCAATCGAAGAATATGACCTGCTGCGCCATAGGGCACGACTAAGATCTGGGGTCTCCGGATTCCAGACACTCGTTCTGGGTCATGTGCCCGCCCAATGGCTAGTAAGGAGCCCAGATACTTCGAGGCTTGAGAGGACGCTTCCCAAGATCCTTTCACAAGGTTTGATGCGATAGTTCTTGCTGGGACGGTCTCTGGCAAAGTCTTGGAAAGCCATCTCGCTTGGTTTAAAATGACCAGGGAAGCCTTTTCATCGTCCCGTGAAGGGGCCTGGTCTGAAGGTGGAATCCGTTCCTTAAATGGGAGAAGTTGCTTGACAAAGACTCCTACAAAACGTGAGAAGGATACTCGAACATCAGTCGCTTACGAACCTCCTGTCAGTGTTTGTGAAAATTTCCATTCTTGCTCCTCTGGATCATAAGTCGCCTTTCCTGGGTGACCAATGGCGAGGTCCGTGACTCGGTGGTCAGTCATTGGGTTTTCGTGGTCTTCGAGCTTCGGATATCACTACCTGATTCATTTCGATGTGCATTTACACAGCTTCCGATGTCGAGATGCTTGCGCTGCAAATCGATCAGCTTTGAAAGTCGTTTACATTCTTTCGCATACCGGGGGGTGGATTCTGATGTCTGAGAAATTTATCTAGTCTTTCTTATCGGGAGCGCCTTACTAATCCTGGCCTAGCGAAAGCGCGTCTCCTCAGCAACGGCAAGCGCGAATCAAAACACCAGCGCATCGAGAGCTTTGAACGAAACACAGCTTCGCGCCCAACTACATCTACACGCAAAATGTCTACACTATTCGAGCCCTCACATTCCACCAGCGTAATGCGCCCCCCTCTTTCATCCGCAGACGCGCCCTCGATGGCAGATTCGCTGCCAAATATCAATTTCGGGTTCGATGAACTGCGCGATCGCATGGCAAAGTTCACAGTCAAATTCGACACATTTATTGAGCAAGGTCGCAAGCGTGTCTTGGAGGAGAGAAACCAGTTCCGGATGAATGTTGCCGAACTCAAGGGTATCTACTCTCGTACGGGCTTTGGTCTGAGCTACCTAACACAACAATAGAGGACCAGCGGATGAAGAAGAGAGACATTGAGATCCTCTCCCAGAAATCCAGCACACATCAACAAACTGTCGCCAAAGAGGAGGCGGAGACGAATGAAATGAAAACTGCGATTGCCTCGCTCAGCGCACAACGAGATGCCCATGTCGCAACCCGAGAGACCCTCAAGCAGCAGATTGCAGACACACAGAAGCAGATTGATGTACGCCTCGCTGCACAACGCGCTCATGCCCAGCACATCGATTCTCAGTCTCGGTTCAACATACCGGAGATGGATTTCTGGACTTCGAACCTCTGTATGACACTCGAAGGGGCGGGATTAAACGATCGTCTTAAGTTCATGTTCACGCACATCGATGATAGGGATTGGGCCAGGGAGGCATGGTTTGAACTGGATACTTCGAAGAGGGAATACGAAATTCCATATTGCAAGCCCAAGTTGGAGAAAGAACAGATTGAGCGCGTGCTGGACAAGTTGAACGAGTCTCGGGATTTGAGGGTCTTGCTCAAAGGAATGCGGGAACTTTTTGTCGAAGCAGTAAAAGGATGAGATAGTGGAGGCATAGGAAAGATAGAAGATTGAAGGGGTTTGTGTATGCTTCTGTATATTGCCTTTGGGGAGTTGAGCCGACGACTAAGTGTTGATCCAGTACTTGATTTGGGACAATCAGATAGCAGACCTGGCAGTCCAAACGACGGCTCTAAATGAACGCCTAGTTTCTTCCAAGCATTTAGCAACTCTATCTGCATCTGCCCGTGAAATCTGCACTTCACTACTTTCCTTCAACCCAGTCCTGGTGACAAGAACACTTTCTTCCATCCATCAACCTTCTTCTGGAAGTTCGTTGAAAACTTCTCGAATTTCTGGCATTTCTCCTTCTCATCTCCCGGAATCTCACTAGAAAATACTATGTTAAAACACATCCATTTAAAGCCTTCATTGAAACTGGTACCAGACAAGTGAAGTGGATGGAAGGGGGTACCTACAACCAGCTTGCTTTTTCAGACAGGAAGATATGCTGTGAGACCTTCAGCAGTGGAGCTTTCAAACTCTCCTCATCTATGCTCCCAGCAGTAATACTGATATTCTCAGGCTGGCATTTATACTGCATTGAGATCGGCGTGCCACAGGACGAGCAGTGGGTCCTATCTGCTATCTCGGAATATCTCGTTGTGGTGAGGGACGAGGCATCAGAGCTGTAGGTGATTGCTGAGACTGGGAAACCAGCGAAGGTGAGATAAGGCGCACCAGAGAGTTTTCGACAGGTCTTGCAGTGACAGTTGGTGAGAACTGTTGGGAGGATGCTGCTTGAGTAGGCGACTTTGCCGCATTTGCAGGAGCCTGTGAGAGCGGGCTGTATCGTTGAACCAGATGAGATGGACATGGCGGCAGAGGGAACGAGGTGTGCACGTCGGGGTGACAAGGTGAAATGGTTTTGGAAAAGGTAACAACAAGTTATATAAGTTTCCTAAAAAGCAGCTTACGAGAGCAAATTCACTATCTAGATGACTTAACCTAGACTGAAATGTAACGTGGGGGCTATCTTCCCCTGCATGCTGTCAGCAAGCTGCAATGCGGGGTGGTGTTGAGGATCCGAATGCGGACCTTCGAGTCACATCCGGCGCGTCCAACCGCATTGCCGCGTCGAAAGTCTAGAATCAGTAAGAAAACAACCACAACATCTCACCTACACAATTCAACATGCCTGCGGAACCGGATAGCAAGAAGGATAAGCAAGCCAGCGCTGCGCAAGCACGCGAGGTCATCGATGTCTTCCATGAGATTTCAACGTTGCTGGTTTGTCCTCTGGCGTATCATTGAGAGCATGCGCTGACTGCTTCTAGAACGCAGACCTTGACCGGCAAACACTCTCTCTATGTATCTCTTTGATTGAGAATGGCGTCAATCCTGAAGCACTTGCGGTATGTAGATATACTGCTGTGAATGGCAGAGAGTAGGCACTGATATCTTGCTAGTCTGTGGTCAAGGAATTGAGGAAGGATGCGGAGGAGACGAAGAGGGAGATTCAACTTGGCAATCAATGATGAAACGAAGCTAGGACTATGACTATTACATGGTAAACGATATGAGCGGTTGGACGACTTTACGAATGGATGATGCCTTTAGGGTGGATGGTATTGGTAGAGATGAAGCACCAGCAATATCTCCCGATAAAAGGATGACATCTGGGGAAGCAAAGGATGGTTGCAGGCCACTAGCTAGCTAAGGAGACTACATGGCAGAACTCTGGCGAGAAGTTGAACGCAGGTATTAAATGTCATTGGGCAAAGTCAGACATTGAGGTGCATGGGGGCTTCAGGGCAAAATACTACTAGAAATTCAAGAAATTTGCCCGCGCACTAGACAAGTTCATTGTCCATCTCGTGATGCGGTCTAACTCCAATCTACAAATGCCACCAGCCTTTGAACCCGAGATCCTTTCCCCTCCTGCCTCCTCTTGCTTCTGCCTCATACTCTCCCTATTTCTAGTGAAATCCTAGCTAGGTTCCTCTTCTTTAGCTCAGCAATGCTAGAAGCATTACAGCTCAAAACACTTTCTCATAAGTAGGTCAACTCATCCCACTTCCCTCCAGGTGCCTTTGAACATAACCACCCCGAGTGGCCAGCGTAGCCACACATCTTGGAGCAAACCGGTCCAGACTAGATCTTACAGAAGAAGTTCTAACAAGGTCCAACTGATAAATCACCGCAAGCAAAGACCCATACTGTCATTAAGCATAGCCAATGTCATATTGTAATGAGTCCTCGCAGTTCTCCTAACTTCCTTGGGAACAGGAAATTTTGATAGTCTTTCCCTGTTAAATATTAGCGAGAAGCAACTGACCCCCTTTCGTGCATGATACTGACAAGCGATGTTCCTCTCTGGCCTCCCAATAGCTTGTATGCAATAGAGTCTTGACGATCCGATGCTCAAGTCCTTTTTCCTCAGCTGCATACTTGAGAAATTCTATCGTCCGAGTGACTTTTTGCTGATCAAAAGAAGCTGGTTCGCCCTTGCGAAAGGCGTTTCGTAGCTGATCTCGTGCCAGATATCTTGCTGGTTTTGAGTATTGGACGGCGTGAAGGAGGCCACGGTAGAGTTGACGATATGCATGGATAAGCTCTGTAGAAGCTTGGCCTGACATTGTGATAGATATTCCTGAGAATATGCATCAAGAAGCTTTAAATGAGTCTAGAAACAAAATATTGAGCTCCAGTTCGATTCCCTGCAATCTGTTGACACGTGCTGATAGACACTCAAAACACACTAAAGTTGGGGGGGCAGGGGTAGCGTCATCGGCAGCTTTTACCCCATGGCAGACGACCAGATACTAAATCTAAATATCTCCATCAACAGAACATCCACCGATGTCCAGATGAGATACTATTTCACCAAATGAGCTCTCTCGTGTCCGACTTTCTTATCAACCCTGTTCTTCGCCAAGCTCGCCGATTCTCTCGCTCGAACCCCCCAGACAGTCACATCGACCCCGTCACGAACCAACGAACTGCGCTGGAAAATACCCATGAAGTCGCTATTGAAGATATAGCTGAGCGCTTGGGGAGCATTGGGGGCTCGGGATCTGGAGAGGATGATGGTGCAGAGAGTATGACTGGGGCTGTTTTGACATCCTCTCCAATCGAAGAGGATGGAGGAGGACTCGATGCAGAGCTTCGAGCTCTTGAAGAAAGGAGACCCCCCAGTGCGCCACCAGTACTGAGTGGTGCAAGGCCATACAGAGTCTCGTCTCTATTATCAGATCGTGGCCAAATCGATGATGACATGTCGGACAACCCATCCTTTGGAATACCAAACCGATTTCGAGCGAACTCGGCCGCGAGTACGACATTCAGCAATCAGAATACAATCAGTGCGAGGATAAGTCCTGCTGAGGGCCTCTCTAGACGCAGCACACTGGACAGGACTCAGTCTGGATCCAATAGCCGTGCTGGGAATAGCTCTTTGCCTGAAGATGATGGGATGGGCGCATTGAGGCAACAAATCATTCGGATACAATCGATGGATATCCCAGGCGAACAGAAAGCGAGATTTATGCATCAGCTTCTTACGCGGCAATACTCTGAGGCCCAGGAGATATTCCATGCTAAGCAGCAACCCATGGCGCCCTCTCCAGCGAGTATGATCAGTCAGGAGAGACCTACGACGCCTGGTTCTTTGAGCTCGTTTATATGGCAAATGAATGGTGCCCCTGAACCTTCGAACGCAGACCAGCAGCACACATTTCATCTGTCACCAAATGATTTGAAGCGGACATATGCTCCTCCTGATCCACCAGAGACTGATGACGACGGAAATGAGACCATGAAGGACGACGTGGAAATACTCGGCTGCAAGCACTACAAAAGGAATGTTAAGTTGCAGTGTTCTGCATGTGATAAATGGTACACATGTCGATTGTGTCATGATGAAGCCGAGGATCATGTTTTGAACCGGACGGCTACCAAGAATATGCTCTGTATGATCTGTTCATGTGCTCAGCGGGCTGGTGAGTTCTGTGTCAACTGTGGAGAGAGAACAGCCTGGTACTACTGTGGTGTTTGCAAGTTGTGGGACAACGATGCCGATAAGAACATATACCATTGTAATGATTGCGGTATATGTAGGAAAGGTCGTGGTCTAGGGAAAGATGTTTTCCATTGCAAGGTAAGGTTGCCAGAATTTCCCTTCTGAGCAGTACTGACACCTACCACAGACTTGCGGTACTTGCATGTCGATGGCCAACGAGAAATCCCACAAGTGTATCGAAAGAGTGTCCGATTGCGACTGTCCTATCTGTGGAGAGTACATGTTTACTTCCCCTTCGCCTGTGGTCTTCATGCTCTGCGGCCATGGAATTCACAGAGCATGCTACGACCGACACATGAAGTCATCATATAAATGTCCCATTTGCAGCAAAAGTACTGTCAACATGGAGACACAATTCCGTAATCTGGACAGAGCAATCGACGCACAACCTATGCCACCTCAGTTTCGAGATACAAAGGCTATGGTCTCATGCAATGATTGCTATGCTAAAAGCGCTGTTACTTACCACTGGCTTGGTTTAAAATGTGCCATCTGCGACTCTTACAACACCGCTCAGCTGTCAATATTGAGCGATCCTGCTGTTGAAGTACCACCCATTGAAAGTAGGGAGGTCGAGCATGCTCCGATTCCGGATCAACCTAATCGGGATATCTTCTCGCTCCTCAATCCTCCACCTGGGCCAATTCGCCACAGAAGGCATTCAGCGCATATCCACATGTCTTCATCGTCGACGGGAGATTCAAACAGATTCGAGCCCTATGTCCGACGAGCACGCGTTGGCAGATCAGTCTCTCCTGTCCGAGGACTGGATTTCTTCAATGAAACCGTGCCAGCGCAGGCCGTGGAGACAGACGATTCAGCAGATGAAGATGACATGGACTTCTGGGGGAGGGATGAACCGCGCAGTGTGACGTCGTTTGAAAATATCGACGAGATGGACGAGGAGGAGGAAGAAGAATCAGACGAGGATTCAGTAACGGCAGACTGTGATGAAGATGATGCTGATGACGAAGATGAATTTGAGCTTTTTGGACACCGGTGATGATTTGGCTGGCTCGGAGATGATGATAATCGCACGGTTTCGGCGTTTTTGTATAATGATTGCATTTTTGCACACAGGGTTGTAGGTCATCATGATCATGAGCAGGATATGAGGCTACTGGGGGAGTTTTTGGGTATGGGAATGAATCGGTGGCTAGGCGCATACCTGTGGAGTCGATGATATGCCTCTGCTCTGGATTGGAGGAGTGTTGCCTTGAGATTTTGCTTTCAGCTCAGCTGATGTTGTGGTTGTGGGGAGTCGTATTTATTCCGAATGAGATGTAAAATTCGAAGTCGGGATAGAAATGAATATTCATTAATAGGATCAGTAAACTTCCTTACCTTTTATTCATGTGAAGAATCGCCCAGAATCCGAAAGTTGGTGAAGAATTTGATAGCTCGTCAAGATTCCGAGCACCTATCGAGAATCCGAACACTCTTTCCCGCGTCGTTTTCCAGGGTCGCTGGAAATTCTCTAGGCTGGTGTTTCTAAAGTCTTGTCTCGGTGTGGTGGCTCGTGAGCTGAAGGCGACGGAATGCGGGATTACTGTTCCCAGCCAGCAGCGCCTGAAATAGACACCACTTCATCCATCCATCCACCTGGATCCTCACCGCTCGCAGCTTCGAATCCGACAATTGTTTCGCCTCGCGTCGCCCGCGTTATCTAGGAAGGTAAGGTTTACCAACTCCATCCGCATAGATCCGTAGGTGACTACTTATCAGCGTGCGGTGTGCCATGCATGCTCATTGTCCGAGATTGCGTGTGCTTTTCTGGCTGGATGTGGGAGGGCGCACGCTTTGCTTGATGCAATCCGGATGATGTGAGAAGGAAGAGCCTTTCATGCCCAGGCAGGTGGCAGGTTCCTTTCATCAAGGAGTTCAAGTCGTCACATCACACGGAAGAAGTGGGAACTTTGATTGACAAAGCCAAAAATTGAGATGCCTAGATCGGTCGGAGTGGTCCTCAAACTCTGCGCGTCCCGTGGAAAAGCAAGCCAACAGAATCAAATACCTTAGCATGGATGGAATGGATGGAACGGAGCGAGGCCCGCCACTCCTTGTCAAAGATGAAGCAATAGCAGCAGCAGGAGGAGGAAGGAAGACGAGTGCAGACACCAAAAACTGTGATTCTGAAAGAGTAGAGAGATAGATAGATAGTAGCATTGTCGATAATATTCATAGAACATTGAGCATTGAATAATTAGATCTCAAAGATGCCTCTTTTTTGTCGTCCATGATGAGGGGGGAGGGAGGACAAAAGACTGCGAGGGACAGGGACAAACAAAAAGCTGGGCAACTCCGTTCGCTTGCGGCACACCACCAGCCACTAAAGCTGCCGCGCTCTGATTGGACATCGCCCCCATCCCATCCCCAAAGTTCGTGCTTCCAAAGGCAGAGTCCAACCCTCACATTCGGCGCGGTTCGTTCTAAGATGATGCCCTGAGACCTAACCTTGAGAATGGCGCTCCGCTTCGCCATCTCGACTCTTCTTCGCATCCCCCCCTAATCATCTCTGCCCTCGAACACATCATCACCATCCCGCATCTCCATCACCCCGTCGGCGCCGACGACAATAATTCCCAGAAGTGCCAGCCAGCCAGGACGGAGTGACTGACTGACTGACTGATTGACGGAGGGACTGACGACTTCAAAGAGCCAGCCAGCCCTGCCCGCAAACACCAACGGCAATTTCTCTCGTCATCCATCCTCCCTCTTTCTTCCTCTCTCAACAACCTCAAACCCAACCACCACCATGGCACCTCCAACCAAAACAAATGCTGCCGCTGGCGGCCGAAGAAAATCGTCGAAGGCGAGCTTGATGGTCACGTTGAAGCTGTCGTCAAAGCTGCTCCAACAATTTGGGCCCGCTCCGGTAGCTGAGGAACAGGTTGCGAAGATTGAGAAGGAGGAATCCCCATCAAAGGAATCATCGTCGACCGTCTCAAATACACTGCCCGTTGCAACCAGCTCGAATGGCGACGTTCCTTCCGAGTCTGCCACCAACACGCCTATTGCTGCTGGCACCCCCGTCGCCTCTTCAATGCCTCCCCCTACGGAAGTCGTCAAGAAGAGAGGCGTGAAGAGATCTGGTCCAGCTTTGGGTCCTGATGGACTTCCTAAGCCTCGAGGCAAGCCCGGTCCCAAGAAGAAGGCAAGATTGTAAGTACAGAATTCCAGCCCCTGTCCGAGTTGCGCATTTATCTATCATCAATCGCCTTCCTCTTCCATGCCATGAGCCCTCAACCTGCAATTATTACGAGAATCAATTCACTAACGCATCGCTCAATAGGGAGGACGGTTCAATCGATCATTCGGCCAGCGCTCCTCGAGCAGCAAATGGCACCGCAGCCCACAAACTCGGACCAAAGGCCAACCAAGGTGCGATCAATGCCGGTCTACGCGCCCTCGATCGATCAGGAAAGCCATGTCGAAAGTGGCAGAAGGGGTCTTTCAAGTTGAAGAGCTTCACTGGTGTGATCTGGGAGATACCACGATGGACCGCTCCGCCGAGAATCACCATTCAGGCCAACTCCGAGAGCTCTACCTCAGGGGACAGCAGCAAGGAGAACAAAGACAATAGTCAGATGGAGAGCGAGAAGAGTGAGAAGAGCAATAATGGCATCGATGTCGATATGAAGAGCAATGTCAGCAACTTGGTCTCATCGCCTGCCCCATCTCTCCCTCCACCACCCTCTTCGGCCACACTAGTCACACCGGCTCCTGTCGTCGAGGCTTCCGCATGAAAATCATACTTTCCGACAATAGATTTCCTTTCTCAGCAAGTGTATAAGTACATAATCTCGCAACAAAAAAAATCCTGTCTGTCACGGTCCTCGCGGAACTGAGCAGATATTGTGGCTGGGTCTTTCAACAACAGACATCCAGTCGGGCCTCGAGTACTTAGAGGATTACTTGGGTTCTGCTCTTTCTACTTGTTGCTATTTCTTTACGGGCATAGGGAAAAAATAGGGGCGTTGACATTCTGCAGCATGGGTGGGCACTCAGGGAACGGACATGGCGATTTTGGCGTTCTCCCTTCTTTCTAGCACCAACGCTGGAGCTGAAACAGGTCTGCATTGTATCATAGAAACCGCATCGCTGTATTAGTGCTCAGAATAAAAGCATATTCTCTCGAGGGGTTTTGAGAAGTCCTTCCGTTTTTTGCTTACAGGCAGACTCCTGAGGTCGGGTCACTTACTCGCCTGGATGTTCATGAGGACGAAGGGTGGACTTTTCAAGCCTCGCCGGCGAATAGGTACCCAAGCGATACCTCCCTAGACTTTATGTATTCAGTTTAATCATAAATATCGCAGGGATTCCTTTCGAATTACTGCTTTCCGGGAGTTTCGAGAGTTGGAATTTGTCTTGTAGACAGTCCCATCAGTGGGCAACTCAGCCAACCCAAGTTCCTCTCAACTAGTAAGTATGGACCATCTTGGATTGCCCAATTTCTTAATTACTTTTCAGATTATGACACTCGAGTCCCTTGGCATTTTGCTCGCCTCTGTATACAAAATGATACGTCTTGCCACGAGTTGGACAAGTGGCCCTGATGAGTTGTCATGTCGGGAGCCCGCCTCCTTTGGTAGTGGTTGAGCCTGCGAGCTGTTGCTTCAACAATACGAAATAATCGCCACTTAGAACTTCAACTCAAGCAGGTTGAAGATAAACATTTCTAGAAAAGAATTCCATAGATTTAGAAGGCCAGAGTTTCTATTCCTGAAACTGTGGTGGATAATAGCCAGCAGAACATTTGAAATTTTGTCATCGTCCAAAGTTTGAAGGGACAATGAAGGCTGCATGTTGGGGTACCGGAACCAGGCCTTAAATGTGACGCATAATTGACAACCATAACTTTATTTTAGAATAATAATCCATTCAAAAAATACAAACACACCAATACTACAAAATGAAGGCGACTAATTCGCCATAACTTCTGTTGGGAATGGAATATGTCATTCGAACTGTCTCGTGATCAGACCCACCTAGGTAAGCTAGTCGCAACCGCATCGGCCTCGCAGCACCTCATCGTTCATGATACTTTCCTAATCTCTCCCAAACCTCTCAACTTTTCCAAATAATAACATTTCCAGATGGACGCACATGCTAGTCTGCAGCTCTGGTAGAGCTATCCAGGATCTATTCTGAATCTACCACTGTCTTCTGGCCATGAAACGACATTCACAACATCTACAACCCCCCACGATAGTCCGTCCCTGATCTGAGGACGCCTTTGACAATCACAGAACTGGAAACCGCTTGCGAGCCATCTTTGTCTCCCATTTCTGCGAATTTCCTAGCCTTGACAACCAAGCAAGGGCCCAAACTAGACGCTTTGACAGCCCCAACATGTCAAGCTCCAACATGCCCACTGGGGCGTCCGGATTCATGCCACGGAGATCATCCTACGCCTCGGTCGTTTCCGGTGCAGCTGTAGGAAGCCCTCATCAGTATTCACAAGTGATGAGATCTGGCGCATTCGCCCACCTGGCTCATTCAGAACTCGATCCTGGCTACGATTTCACCTCCTACCACAACCTGAGCGGTCACTCGCGACACGATTCTCGAGGGTACGAAATGGACTTCAATACAAATGGTGGTACGCATGGGCGGTCTGGATCTTGGGGCCGTGGCGGACAGTTACCGAGATTCTCGAGTGCTTTTGGGGCTCTTGTAAATGGGCATGGCTATGGTGGACTCGGAGGCGGGCATGGAGATCAGTTCTTTACACCATCATATCTGAAGGGGTCGAAATATGTGCAAAGGTTGGAAGATGCGCACAGAGCGAAGGTTGCGGCACACAAGGAAGGACACTCTACACATTCCTCTCAGCCAGGTTCTCTCTCAACGAGTGCCAGCAGTCTAAATCTACACACGAAGATAGCCCCTTCACACCGAGGCATGACATATGACTTGATTGAGAAAGCCCCGCCCATCGAGGACGAGATGCTAGCTCCCTTGCCGTCAAGATGGAATAGTCAGGACAAGTACGGAGGCTTGGAGGTCTTGTCAGATGGGCAGGAAGTCAAGTTTACAGGGCCAAAGTCTGATCGAGAACGAGATCTGGAGGCTTGTGCTATTCGGGCGGACCACCCCATGCCTCCCCAGTGCGGAATCTACTATTTCGAGGTTACGATAATATCTAGGAAGCGAGAAGAGTATGTCAATATTTTATCGGACCATATATCAGACCATTTTTCTAACTCATTTTGCAGGAGCTCCATTGGAATCGGTTTCTCGAGCAAGAACGTTCCACTGTCACGGTTACCTGGCTGGGAACCTGAGTCCTGGGCTTACCATGGAGATGACGGACACTCATTCTGCTGTAACAGCTCAGGTAAACACTACGGGCCACCATTTAACGCCGGAGATATCATAGGATGTGGCATAAATTTCAGATCCAACTCTGCATTCTTTACGAAAAATGGAGATCATCTAGGTTCGTTATTGCCAGACTGGGGAAACTCTGCAAGTCAAGTTGCTAATGATGTGAAGGTACCGCCTTCCGTGATATTAACAAAGAGAAACTCTATCCCTCGGTGGGCATGAAGAAGTCGGGAGAGCACGTCCGAGTAAATTTTGGACAAAGTCCATTTGTTTTTGACATAGATGGCATGATGTCGGCAAGTAACCATTTCTTTTCTTATTCCCCAACTTCTTTTGGCTCTTCCGGCGGCGATCCCTCTGCGGTTGGTTCGAACACTTCAGGATCTCCAAGGCCATTACAAGGATTCAGGCCCCAAGCGGTAGCTGCGGTGTCGCTACAACTTCTCGACGACTCGGACGAAGAGCCACCTCCTCTGGTATCTCCCGTGCCCCTCCGAGCAGCCCGTACAGACCTTCGAGCTGCTGTTCGGATCCAAAGAGCTGGTGCTGCAACAGTCAACTTCATATTCAGCCCGGGAGTGCTTTCGAATCCTCCAAGGAGCGCACGTACGACACTCCTGCTAGAGATATTGGAACGGCAGTCCAGAGATAGGAGTTTGAATAATACCGAACGACATATCATACGTATTGCAGAAGGAATCGACGAGCATCGAGCATCATTGCTGGCATCCCTAAGTCCAGTTCGTGACATCCATTGGAGTCGAATTGCCGCAAGTGAACGTGCTCTGGATGATCTGGGAGACCGTATAAGTCAAGAGCTTTTCCCAACACTTGCAGCTGTCGACTCAGGGATGTCATCTTACACTCCGGATGTTGACAGCCCGGCAGCTATAGCGCGCAGGGAGCGGGCAGCACGAGAACGTTTTGGAGCTCTGGCCCGCGATATTAGAGTCGCCGAAAGTATGGGGCTACCATCAATTTCTACAAGCAATGGTGGACCTCCGTCAAATACCCAGGATATGCCGCCGCCACCTCCACCATCAAATCTCCCTGGCTTTCGTGAACCCTCGTCAAATACCCAGGATATGCCGCCTCCGCCTCTTCCATCCGATTTGCTAGGCTCTCGTGAACCCACATCAAATACCCAAAACAGGCCACTTCCAGCTCTACCGCACAGGGAGCCGGTCGAGAAGATAAAGGATGTGAATACAATGACTGACGATGAAATACAGCAAGAAAGAAAGCAGATTCGACAACAGATCGAGATGACCAACACAGTTAAGCTTGCACCGCCTCTAAGCGAAACCGACTTGATCCAGTTGTTGGTATGTTTATCCAATCTTCAGCTCATCTAACTCGCCTCCTAACCGATTACCGCAGGTTCTACAATTCCTCAGTCATGACGGCTATGTTGAGACAGCCAGAGCCTTTGCAGAAGAAGTCTACTCGGAGAAGAAAGCATTGAGTTTAGATCCAAATGCTATCATCGAAGGCGTTGATATAAAAGAGGATGAAGATGCAGGCCATCGGCAACGTAAGTTTACCAGTACCTGACATGCAACGAGCCAACTTTAACATGATTTCAGGAATCCGGAAGGCTGTACTGGAAGGAGACGTCGACAAGGCTCTGAAATATACAAACGCATTCTACCCCAATGTGCTGAAAGACAATGAACATGTCTCGTTTCGATTGAAATGCAGAAAGTATGATTAGACATTATCTTTGAAGTCCCTAGACAATTGCTCACTTAGTCCCAGATTCATCGAGATGATCCGCCAAGGGGCCGAAATGCAAAATTCGAGCCACTCAAACGGTGTCAAGAAGAGCAACGGTCATAACGGAGACTGGTACGACGACGTTGCCCAAGGTATGGATCTGGACGATCACCAAAGTCAACCCAACAACTGGGACCGGATGGACACTGAGGAGTCATCGGAGTCTCAAAATGAATATCAACGACTGGTGCAGGAAACACTAGAATATGGTCAAGCCCTTCAGGCAGAGTACCAAGAGGACCCACGAAGAGAGATCAGCAAAGCACTCGAAGAGGCATTTGCATTGATGGCGTACACAGACCCGCTGAATGCCAAAGAGGTGGCTCATCAGCTAGATCCTATTGGACGAGCAGCAGTTGCAGAGGAGCTCAATTCTGCAATCCTACGTAAGTTCAACCTCTGCATTCATTTCGCTATTCGCTAATGGACTGTAGTTTCTCTCGGTAAATCATCTACTGCAGCCCTTGAAAAGTTGATTCAACAGAGCACCGTCCTTCTCGAAGAGCTCGGAGAAGCCGGTGGCCCTGGTGCTTTCGTTAGCATAGACGACTTCGTCAAGATCAGGCCCACCAACGAGTGGTAGTCAAGTAAACCTTTCAGCAACACCTTCGGCGGATAGCGATTTGATTTTCACTCACAGAAGACCAACTCTTCAGCGGCGTTCGGTTTCTCTCTCTCCTCTAGCATTCATGCATTGTTGATACGGTGTATTGGGTCTGGCTTCCTCTTGGCAGCACTTGGCTTTGTTTTATAATCTCACAGGCAGTCGGTCGGGTCTATCTGTGACGGGGTTCGGGCGACCAAGCAAGCGATCGAGACCGGGTGGGGATTCTCTTTTTTTTGTCTCTTCCTGTTCTTGCTTCAGCGGTTTATTGACTTTACGAGATTATGGTTTGGTCTGACAGACTTTTTACGCTGCCGAGCTTTAGACTAGGGGGTGTGTGATGGATGGGTCTGGTGTTTTCTGGCTGAGAGAGCTTTTCGCCTGTACTTTGAGCTGGCTGGGCTGGTCGGTTGGCTGGTCGGTTGGATGGATGGCTATACTATTCTTCATCACCAACCTAGATGTTTGCTAATAGGAATACTACACCCGCACTACTTACTACATACACACATTACTCTGTGCATCATCATCCATCCTGCTTCACTTCAGTGCTTCGGCAAAACTCAAGCTAACGGCCCGGTTGATGCAAATGCTATCTGGCATGTGAAGATCCAGGGGGAGTAAGTACTTACTGGAAGAGTCAAATTGACTTTTTCGGCTCGCTGCACGACATCGATGTACGTCGGTTGCAGGCAGGTGTTGTCGCAAACTTATTTGCATTTGACTTCTGCTAGGATGCAGGATTGCTGTGGTGCCGGGAGAGTAGTGTACTATCTGCAATAAGGAAGGAGAAAAAGATGGATGGTATTTAGGCATTTGGTTAGTAGGTAGGGTAAACGAGGGTAGGCAGCCGTATAACCGATGTTTTTAGGTCTGGTGTTGCACTGTTGGTTCTTTGGATATGAGGATACGGGAGAGGAGGGAGTCTGGATTCTGCTTGTTGGTTGGTAGTCACTCCACTCACTTGTTCGCTCACTCGCTCAATGGTCTAAAATAATATGTCTGAGATGTAGAGATATCGGCGATAGGAGATTAGAAAGGTAGTATTGCTATTTAGTTTGCAGGGAGAAGAGATGGGGAGAGGCTAGTCCCCTCCATGTAGTCAGTGTTTAGAAGCTGGAGGGAGGAAGTATGTTAACTGATTTTCTTTTCTTTTCTTTCCACAAATGCAAGACCTTTTCGGTTAGCAGTAGCGAGATGGAGGAGAGGGGTAAGCAAGAGGATAGATAGATTTTATTTTCCTTCTCTCATGAGAAGGGGTTTATGAACTATGGGTTTAGTCACTAGTGTTGTTGGTATGCGGTGTCTAGGTCGATGCATGCATGCACATGCTTGCAAAGGGAAGAGAGGTTAGGTAGATGAATTGTGTACATATACATGTTGCAAGGGTCGGAATGGGGTTGGAGAGAGGAGAGGATAGAGTTTGGATTTGGTATGCATGGCATGGAATGGCTACACAAGCTTGGTAGAATGCACGCGTCTTTCATTATGTTGTGTAATGAAACCACGAGATGTATTCCGGTTTTTTCTCCGTTGCGGAGAACTCTTGTTGTAGCTAGCTAGTGCAGAGGAATAGAGAGGTGTTTGGGTATTTGGAAGGGTGGATTCAAGGATTAAGGTCTGACATTATTTTGTGATTCTAGTATCTAGTAACACCTTTTTTCCTATTGACGATATTTATATCCCTCATGCCAGAAGAACGGCATCGCTTCCTTCCACCCTCTCCCAAAGACTCATAGCCCCCCAAATCAAAATCAAGAGTAAGTAATGAAGTGGCGCTGATTTGATATATGACCCATATAACGCCATTGACCGTAGTGGAAATAAAACGCCGCCCTGATATGCTGCAGTGATCACACAAATGATATCCCAAAAATCCCTCCGCTTTCCGTGTGGATCGAACGAGAGTGACCATTCCCTTTCCTTCTAATAACCGACCCGTCATGTGTTGTATATCCTGTTCGGCAAAGAGTGATGATGAGGAACAAATTCCAAATTTTCGAATACGAGCCTCGGATGATCGAAAGGATCTATTTTCAAATCCCTTCCGTGATGCCCGCGAGAGAAATCCCCACGAGCCCAGCTTAGTTCTGACATGCAAAAAAGTTGCAAGGCGGTTGGTTATCTCTCATCTCACGCCTCGCCCCTCTTCATCCCGAAGTTCCTCCCCGACCGAATTCGGACCGAGGGTCCTCCCCAATTCCTATCCACATCATATCAGATTGCCACACCTTCCAAGTCCCGCATCAGACATGCCATTTGTGCTCGTTTGGCTGCTTCGGCAACTAAGTTGAAGTCTCGGAGGAAGGGCGACGTTGCATCGTTCGTGCGTGGCTGTTGTGGAGGAGGCTGTGGTATTTGTTGCTGTAACTGTTGCTGGTGTTGCTGGGTTTGGGATTGCGGTGCTGATGTTGGACCGCTGGATTGAGTGGAAGTACTCGACGAGGTGAAGTAGGAGCTCTGATTCTGCGGGGGCAGGCGAGGAGAGGAGAGTGGTGCTTCCATTTTCTGAGGTTATCGTGGAAGGTTGGTGGGGTGTAGGACGCCTCGGTATATCTTTACTCGAGGCTGGCAGGACAGTAGCCGAATGTCCAAAGATATCTCTCGAAGTAGTTCTTGGGAGATATTTTTAAAAGTTGAAGAGAGACCAAGTCTGAGCAAAGGTTCGTGGAGATGATGAGGTGTGACGAAGAGGAGAGAAAGGTGCGACGAGCGATAACAAGTCAAGCAGACCGACTGGCTCAAGAAGGCAGCCGTGTGTCTTCTTTATGAACCTCGGCGGGTTGACGCCGGACTGGATCAGGCTAAAGTGGAGGCGGATGTCGGGGGTTTTGACGCTTTCAGACGGGCCTATTTATCTTTTTCACTTGACTCTTGACTCAAGAGTTTCTCCGCAATGAAGGATAAGAACGGCCGAAGTGGTGGAACGATGCGAGATAATATGGAGAAATGCGGGCAGGTTTATATTATCGAGGCGAGACTGGAAAGGAGGTTGTTGGCAAGATGCGAGATGCCACATCAGCCAGCCCGCCAGCCAACCATCCAACCAGCCTGCCAGCCTCAGAGGTCCTGCAATGCATGCAAGCAGGAAGGCCTGGAGGAGGCGTTCTCTGACGGTATCAGTTGGCGCGCATCGCTGAAAGCAGCACGAATGCAGCGTCACTACCACTGTTACTGTCGCTGTACTGTTACAGCCCTGGCATGGGCGGGCGAGCCGAGGGCGGGATTCTGTCCGTTCCAGTCTGTGCTTCCTGTACCCCACGCTGTCTGAAGGGATTGTGGAGGTCAGGCTGGCCAAGAAGGGGCATGAAGCTGCAGATCTGTGGGAAAGGATCGGACAGACATCGATCGAGGCACAAGCACTACTTAATGCTTTGATAGAGACGCTTCTATGCCTTCAACATAGAAGTACTGAAATGGACTGATGTTGTAGACTTGACACTACTGAAAAACGTATGATAGTCAGCGGTGGCACATCTTTCTTCTTGCATAATGAGGCAATTAATGAGGCCGAGAAACGTGGGCATCACCCCACTACCCATTCTCCACTGACTGCTGCTTATGAAGATCGTGATTGAGATTGCCCTTCAACAGGGGACTTTGGGTCTTCAAGTACCCCGTCAGATCAAGAACTCAAAGCATAAAGGTGTAAGGATAATAGTGACTTTCTCTCAAAGTTCAAGCAAGAGAACAATTGGTAATTCAGGCAGTGCCTGACGAAACAAACAAAAAATGCGTATGGTTTCGTGTGGGAAATAGAAAATTGCTCTCAGAACTACTCCAAGAGCGTCAATGAAGGGGACAGCAAAGTGACGGCAATAGCGAGCCTCTTAAAGGAAACGGGGGAATTTGAGACAACACTCTCTGGATGGAGATATGAAGAGAATAGAGAAGCTTTCACAAACCAATAGTCCTATCCCATTACAGTTCCTGAGATAATGTAAAGTATATACTGGTTCAAGTCGATGGTTTACCACGTATGGGGGTATTGTAGAATATCTTGTAGAGGATGGCAAGCTGGCAGGGTCTTTGCCGGCGTCTGGATAAAGTTCGGAACCATGCGCCGTGGCTCCGAAAGCGGTAAAACCTGGCAGAAATATCCCGAAACCATCTAGCCAGTACGATGCGGTCTTGAAAGTCGCGGACGCGCATCAATATCCAGGAGAGCACCGAATTCCTTTCCAATGCCACCAAAACAGACTACTGAGAAGGGCCACTCAGATGGAAAGGTTCCTAGTGATGGTACTCATACATCTCTCGCACGGCAGACGGGGAAAGTGAGAGAGATCTTCTCAATTCCTGCGCCCATCAAGAAACTATTTGATCTGGTACCAGTCGTGGTATATCCTGCGAACCCGCTTCCACAACGTGCGCCAAAGTCTGCGAGGATACCGAGTCTCTATGTGTTCAGCAAGGGTCAGGACGCTGCTGCGGGGAGACCATCGGTCAATCCCAGCTGTCTGAAATGGCAGGTCAGTATAGTACATCGTCCGTCAGGGGGCCCTTGAATCTAACCAGAATACAGACATTCTTAAACATTGCGGGGATTGACCACCGTCTTATATCCTCGAATAATCACGCCTCTCCGACTGGTGCTTTGCCATTCCTGCTTCCAGCGGTACGCAGCTCAGACAGTTCCCAAGAGACACTCCTCCCAGTCCCTTCAAATAAATTTGTCAAATATGCTACAGAACATGGTGGCATAGTTGAGGAGTCTTCCAGTATGCGGTATTCGGCGTATCAGTCACTTCTGGATCACCGGATACGGAATGCCTGGGTAAGTGCAGTCTATATACCTTGGTGGTGGAAGTAATTGACAAATAGTCTAGCTATTTACGCTATACCTCGAACCTTTAAACTTCTCTGCAGTCGCCTATCCACTCTACGTTGCTTCAACTTCCTCCAATCCTATTGTCCGAGCGTCGATATCACATCAATTGCGAAATGCAGCCGAAGCGGAACTTCTGAAACATACTCCAGTTATAGATACGGACGACTTATATAGCGAAGCTGACAAGGCATTCGAAGCCCTGTCGATTTTGCTTGGGGAAGACTCTTGGTTCTTTGGAAATGACAAACCAGCGTTGTTCGACGCAAGCGTTTTCGCATACACTCAATTACTACTGGACGATGATTTGGGTTGGAAGGAGAGGAAGCTCTGCCGTGCGCTGAGAGTCAGAGACAACCTTGTACAACACCGAGAGAGGTTACTTGTAAGATATTACGGCGGACCATGAAAAAGAAATACTACCAAGGCCAACATCCATGTCTGCACAAGAACTTGCTCTGTTGATCCCTCAATTTCCCTTGTGGAAGAGCCAGAAGGTGAAATGTCGAGCTGGATTTTGAAAGTTGCTCCGCCACTCTGGAAGCGTTCGGGACTTTAGAAACCCTCTAAGAGCCTTCAAATCAGTCGAATATCATTACGACATTATTGGAGCTTATATGGTGGGGTCAGTTCAGTCCCCTTTGTGTGGTTTACGAGCCTTTCCCTTCCTGGGCTTGCCAATTCAGAGCACAAAAACAGTTCAAGAAGAGCCCAAGAAACTCAGAATACGATGTCCTACGGCATCAGAAAGCCGTACATCCTCATAGCAAGTACGTCGTTCAATTTGTCATATTTCTTTTGTTGTACGCCACTGCCCAGTCCCGGATGTTGACGACCCCGCGATACTTCTACGATACGGGGGCGCGCCAAACCTTCTTCTGCACCTTCGTCGGATCACAGGTCAAATTGAGGTGAGGGAGGCTCTTGGCAGTGACCAAAGGGTCTTTGTTCTTGGGCCAAAGAATAAGCTTAATCCCATTCCGGGCTGGCGGGCTGCCTAATGCTGCTTAGGGCCATCAATGCTTGGCTGACGGTCTCTTTCGAGATTGTGTCTACCATCTGACGATGCCTCTGAATGCCAATGTTGAAGGACTCCTCTTTTCTTCCCGTCGTCACCCCGCTGTACATGTCTTGCTGTCATCACTGATCATGTATTATCCCTTGGCAAGTCCGCGGCGTGCTCTAGCTCCGGACTGTCTCTGGCAGCCAAGCTTGTCTCTCCTCCGGAATTGGATATTTGGGGCAGTTTCGGGGTCCGAATGATTCTAGCCAAGTGGTAGATGTATCTTGAGGTGCAGGTATTCAATATTCAAGTCTGGTTCCGTCCTTGGCTTTTCTTATGCTCAGCCTCAGTGACGACACTTTAAGATCTCTTATGATCGGCAAGTATGGCGAGCACATTCTCACATACCTTTCCTTTGTAGACTCTCATTACTCTATATAAGAGGACTCAAGCCCTCGTCAAATTTCTCTTCTCATCACAGACACCACTTCTCCAGAACTTTTCACAGCTGCCCAAATCACAACACTCACTCCACACTTCACACAATCCAAAGTCCACACAACGTTCACAATGAAGTGCAGCACAGTCGCTTCAGTTGTTGCGCTCCTTGCAGCACCAGCCCTCTCAGCTCCTACCGATATTAAGTACGGACCACCAAAGGGTGGATGGGAAAGTGTCGACTATCCCAAAGGCACAGGCGAGAATCTTGAACATTACCCAGCTCCCCCAGGAGGATGGGAGAACGTCGACTACCCAAAGGGTACAGGCGAGAACCTTGATTACTACCCACCACCAAAGGGTGGATGGGAGAGCGTTAACTACCCTCCCGGGACCGGTGAGGGCAAGAAGGACGACGAGAAGGAATTCACTAGCACATTCCACGTTACTGCCGTCGGCGCTGAGGTCCGCAACGGTACCGTCTCCGTACCAGGTCCCAAGGAAGCAGTTGGATACTTCAACTACGGAATCAATTCCAAGACAGACAAGATCTGCTGGGTAAGTCCTTTGTCTCAAACGAGTTACATAGATCGTTACTAACATGTGACAGGAAATCACCCTTCTCAACGTAGCAGGCACATACCAGTCGCCCGCAAAGACAGCTACTCATGTTCACGAGGGTGCTCGTGGTGCCTCTGGCCCACCCCGTCTTGCCTTCCCCAACCCAGTGGGTGATGACAAGAAGCGTGTTAGCACCGGTTGCATGACTGGTCCTTTCACCACCGGCATAAACGGTCCCAATGGACAGGATACTGGTACCGGCTTCAAGCTTTCTCAAATTGAAGCCAACCCAGCTGGCTTCTTCACCGATGCCCACACCAACTTGTTCCCATTGGGTGTTGTCAGAGGTCAACTTGCTTAGATGGCAGGTAATACGATTATGATTTGAATGACTTGATGGTGGGGAGGTTAATACATGGCATGGGATGTAGGATAGAGGTTTTACATCACTTTGTCTCCTTTATCTCTTACGATACATGAATGTTTAATAATGACATTACAAGGACTGTTTTAAAATTAATTTGCTAGCCTTTGAATGGGAAAAATTATAGTCCCAATTTCTCAAATAAAAAAAAAATGCAAAGTTGCTTGTGATGTCCCAAGTACAAAGAAATTTAGAGATACTAGCTTATCATGTAACTCAGGCACCTCCAGACCTCTCGTCCGTTTGTACTTTTCTATTTTCTTAGAGAACTTCGAGGGCGATTGTTCTGACTAGAAGTCGGAGTCATGGATTCTACTTCCACAGATCTATACCGCATTGTTCCCACATTTCTAGATGTTGTTGGGCAATATGGCATCTTCGATACACTGTGTCGGCGTTTGGACACCGCTACTCTGCTCTCCCTCCACCTAGTTACAAAACGACTCACCGGCCACTTCGCTGCCCAGGTGAAAGAAAGGTGGAATTTCAATCGACGTCTCAAGCATTTCGTGAGAAATCCGCAAGGTCTTCGGACTTTGATGGGTCGGCATAATGCCTTGATATCAGGGAGCTTTGTTGTTCAGTTCTTCGATGATACATTCTGGAAAGAATCTGACCTCGACATGTATGTGGAGATAGAGAGCGCAGCGGTATTCGGGACGTACCTATGCCAAAAGGAAGGATATAGATTCGATAGATCATCGATGGAAGATGACTACTATGTGGATCTCGGTTTTGCTCAGGTAATTACCATATTGACTTGTTCGTTTTCGCAGTGCTGACATGTGGTCTACAATTCCAGGTCGATACATATCTTCGAGGTGATCAGATCCGTGATGACGAGACTAAGATCCAAGTCATTTCAACCAGTACCATTCCTGTTAGATCTATACTAGGCTGCTTCTCGCCAAGTGCTGTCGTCAACTTTATGTCCTGGAACACCGCCTACTCAATGTTTCCACACATGACTTTTCTTGAACCTCGAAGCCAGTGTCGAGTCTGCTGGGTTTCTGAAGAGGAAGAACACATCCAACGCCAGATCGAGAAGTATTCCAAACGTGGCTGGAACGCCGAACAAATGCAGTTCGCGGGATATAGGCGTGTCGGCGATCGTCGTTCCTGGAAAATTGCTCTGGATACCACTGGAGTTGAACCGTCTTCTATCCCAGACTATGTGCTCGAGAACTGCCACTTCAAAGTTGCAGCTCCTATGAACGCCTCAATAGGGTCTCCAGACTCCCTACGCCAGACAACATCGTATCAATTTTCATCAGATGTGCTCAAATACAAGTACACGAGAGGAGCACACTACAGGCCAGATTTCTGGAGTGACCTCTTCATCGAGGCCAAGCTACAGGGTCTGTTGCGAGACGAATTGCGGAAACTAGATCACGAGACTCAGCCGCATTTTATAGCCCGTCCGACTCGGTGGGCTGAGTCTGACCAGAGGATGCGTCGCTCAATACATATACTCATGATGGACTTCGACAAGCCTGACCCGTGGCGCTACTATGACGACGAGGTGCCGACTTGGTTGGAGGAATGGGAGCGGGAGAAGAAGTTACGGGAACTAGATGATCAAATGTCTGCCGTGGCTATTACATGATAAATAAAACCGAATGGGATAAGTTGGAGATTCCAGTGGCACTTGTCCTTCCACTACACACTAACGGAAGCCGACGAAGTCAGAGTCAGGATGCCTTGAAAATATTGCATTCATTCATTCATGGCTTCGCAAGCTCTTCTTGTGCAATTTCTACTCAGGAATCCTCAAACTCGATTTCAGCTCTGGATATTTCTGCCAAATTCTAGAAGGTTGCAGGTGGTCTTAAAATTACATTTCCCTAGCACCTTCTATTGCAAGATTCATCCACTCCAAAATAAATGGGCTCAGCAAAGATAACTCGGGAGGCCTCGGTAAGAGATTTGAAACCCACTCAGTCAACAAAGAGAAATTTGACGCTCCGCAAATGCATTGCAAGTCCAGCCTTCCTTTTGACCTCTAGTCATGTCTAAGGATGACGGCCTTCCGCAGAAGCTCAATTTTTCTTCGTGCCTTTGGTATTATCTGTACATGGAGCCTGGAAACTCCGACCCCAGATTCTGGGATTCACCAGCCAAAATTCTGCTTCAATTCAGACAGACGTCCATTGGCCTTGATGGTTGGATTCACGATTTTAGTTACATGTGTGAAGCCATTATTTGGCGCTGCTTGGGTCTGATTATTCACAAAGGAAGAGAAGAGGAAGAAGAAATTGTGTCAAATATTAGCTCAGCGAGCCTTGATTATTATTCCACTGAGCTGTAACTTTGCTTTTCAATCCTGAGCATCGGCTCTACGAAAAGCAACATAGATCGTGAAGGGATTTCTAGAATCTGGTCGATTTAGCTTGACGACTTTTGGGGATTTAAATATCCCCAGCAAGATATATCAAACTCCAATCCCGATAAGCCATTTGTCGAGGTATCAAGATTTCACCACTCATCATGCCATCCTGGGAGTAGGTGATCGTAGAAAGTCCTTCCGTCGGGCCACCCATTTCCTTCAATTTCGGCCTTAATTGCATTTTCTAGCTTATCAACGACATAGTCATGCCAAAAGTTCATGTCGTCTCTTCCGTACGGCCTCATGTATCCGTACTTCAAAGCCGGGTGGCGATATCCCACAGCGAACAGGCTGTACCAGTATTGTGACAAATAGAGATCGAAGTAGGAAAGTTCCAGTACGAAGTCGGGGACCTTGGCAGCTTTAACGCCCGCTGTATTCAGAGAAAATCATCCAACAACTGGAATCACCAATCCTTCTGGTTGGGTAGATTGAACGTGGAAGCTTTTCAGGTCCATAGAATGGGTCGGCAGGTTCGACAGCTGTCAAACCTCGCTGCTCATATTTCTGCAAGAACTCTTCTGGGACGAGAATCTCCGGTTGGATTTTGTGCTGTTTTCGAGGGTGCAAGAATGTAGCGTCAGGAAACAAACTATAAGCCTTGTTCTAGGTTATGAAGTTCATAATCTGAGTCGTGCGGCCATTCTGTAATATATGCTACACTGGTTGATATCGAGTTAACAGAATGTTGATCCTCCTTTCTGGAGTAGTCTCAGTCTGAGGGCGAATAAGTTTCTCTACCTATACAAATAGTTGTCTTGGTCAGCAATGGCACAAATCTTTTTAGGTTTCCATAGTGGTGACAAACGCTTAGTGGTGGAAGTCCTGAGTACCGGAGAACCTTGTCGTCGCTCGTCTCATTATTCGCTATTCTCTTGTACCCTTCCATCTCACACAGATACTTCCCGAATTTTGTTGTAAACTCAAAGAAGTTTTGGTCAATGGATGGGCTGTTGCCGTTACGGATTTCGCTTTCCATGGGAACCAATATGTCAAGGCCAGTTGTGGGCCATTCAAATCCATCAAAGAATTGAATAACAAAACTACCGGTAATGATAGCATCCCTATGTGCCATCAGCGAACGCAAGCCCCTTGGATCCCGAACGAAGCGTTTGAGAGATCGATTGATATCCCATCGCGTCTTCCAATGAGCGCTGTAATTACGAGAGAGCGTCCTTGAGACGTGTCTCACAGAGAACAGGTCGCCGATATCGAGATTGAAGCAGACACTCTTGAATATGTCATAGTACTGGAGAAGATCGAGCAAGTTTGATGATGCTGGTGTAGTCGATGCCATGGTTTCGATTTTATGGTTGAAAAGGTCTATTCTGGAGTTGACAGGGAGACATTGAGCGCTATATATGGGTGCAAAACAAGAAAGAAGATTAGACAGGAGAAGTCTTTTTCACATTCACCTGTTCCCTTGATAAAAGAAATATATTAAAAGAAGGAGTTAGGTTGAAGTCCACTGCTAAGCGAGTGCCACAATGCTTCATCGCTCCTTCCCGACGATTAACACGAAATTATTAGTCTTTTAACGTTGACTTAACCGTCCCCTCAGTATTAATTTAATTTTAACGGTGAACTCATTCCACATTTAGCTTGCAAGGTAGGTTCAATACCTTTATAAACAACATGCCTCGGACATCTTGTGACCACGTACCTTTGAACAATTTCTCAGATCTAACAATTCAGGTATGAAAGACTTCAAATTATTGAGCCTTTGTTAAGGTATCAAGATAATGTGTCTTAGAATTCCTAGCTTTCACTTCCTGAAAGAAGGTCTCCTCTAGCTATAGTAGCAACTAGCCTGGCATTCAAAGAGAAATCAAAGCCTGAGCAAGACGCAGAAATTTTCCTGCAAGTGCTAATACTTCGCTCCAAGAGCTTCAACCCAACAGACTATAATATTTGGTTACCAATTGCCATCAATTCCAGTACTGAACTCGACTAGACTGGCATTTGGACTCGTCCGATTTCAATTCCCATGGTATATTTTGCGGCAAGTGCAGGAAACCTCGACAAAGGACATGCATGCTTAAAGACAAACGTAGATGGCCTATTATCTGGCAGTAAAACAATCTGATATTAAGATAGCAAAGTAAGGACTGTGATATCACCCAGATCCTGAGAATAGAAGTCCCTAGAGCAGAACCGCTCTCGCTTGAAACCCTATGTTTACATATCAGAGTTTAGCGAGGCTGACGTTCTAATTGATCACCTCTGAAATCCCAGCAGACGAACTTAGCACAAAGTGACCTAATTAAAAGCTCTATAATTTATTGATACCCAATAAGAACTCCTTATAGCTTTGGAATGCGTTTCATCATGATGGATCTTTTGTGTGGCATGGATTCTCATTGTCTCAACTTATTGAACGTTCTGTCGTCGAACATATAGTTTGAGTTGCCCTTAATGTTAAACGACCAATAATTTCAGTATCAATTTCACTTCACACCCAAAACACTCCATCACACCCTCAAGTGAACAGCAAATTTTCACAACAGCTCTCTACGACCCGGAGCAGCATCCACCCCCAGCCCCCCCAACTCTGCACATCTCTCCCCCACAAAGCCTCTTACTTCC
>JAFJYG010000583.1:0-34550 GCA_017366145.1 Cadophora sp. M221
TGTAACAGTTCGTGGGATGTTTGAGAGGCGGTAGGAGACCCAGTCGGGTTGTCGTTCAATTTTGCAGTCCGTAAATAGGCTCTCAAGAAGGGGGATCTTTAGTTCGAGGGCTGCAAGAGCCTCCGTAGAGCCTGTACAAAGGGCATACCCTGAGTTAACTGTCTGAACCTCACGCAGGAGTTTTGCATCTGGGCCAAGGGCGTTCCGTAGGGCCGTAAGGACCGCAAACGGGCCAGTTTTTCGGGCGATATTGTCCGGGCCGATCCGTAAAAAGAGTCTAGTATCCGGGCGAGGTTGGGGAGTTGGTTTACGGACAGGTATCTTCTTTACCGGGGCCGTGACGGGCAGTGGCGGAGAGGTTGGGGGGGTAGCTGTTACACTTGCATATGTCGTTGCTACTGGGTTTGAGGGAGGAGTGGTAGTAGGTGTAGGTGGGGCAATTAGCCCGGTAAGAGAAGGGGACCTTGGATTAGGACGTATACCCTTGATATAAGCGTCGAAGTGAGTAAGAGAGAGCTCTGAGATCTCTTTACAGAAGAGCTCGAGGGGTTTTCGATGCCGTTGCGGGAGCTTGCGGACCGTGTCTGACTGTAGGTACTCGTCCCACAGGGCCGTAATTGGTCCGAAGAGAGCATGGCCCTCCTTAGCTCTATCTGTAGTAGCTTTTACTACTTCGGACAAGATATGGGCCAGAGGGGGGGTTGGGGTTTGATGTGCCATTGACGGACCGTAACGCGTCCGTGACGCGTCGATATTAGGCCGTAAGAGGGCTAGAAAAGCCTGGAAAAGGCGGAGAAGGGGATAAGGACCAGAGGAGTATTAAGTAGAAGGTTTATAACGCGTGTATATGTTAGAGTTTGAGTGTTGTCGAGAAGATTGTCTTGGCTTCTCTGTGCAGGCGAGCCTGCCGAGCCTCAGGGCCAAGACACACGTGATACCCCTCCTTGGGTATGCCCGTAACAGCTCCCTGTAACGAGACGAATCTATAACTTACATTGAGTGACTGATAACTTACTGCCCCAGGGAGCAAATGCTAAGTTAAGTTAATTCCACAAATCGAGGTCTTTATTGGCATTAAAAGATTAATTAACTTAGATCTTATTTCCTCATGAGTTGGCAAGTTCATTGAGACATGCCTTAATCCATTCCTCATGCCCAATATCACTCTTTCCAGAAGCACATTGTAGTGCGTGCGTTAGCATTCCTAGCTTTACCTCCTTAGCCAACCAAGAACACTGTCCTAGAATACACTCTACGTCGGCCGAATAGTAACCTTCTATATTGAGGGCTCCTCTCTTACTGAAGTAATAATAGCTTAAGTAGTACGCCACTCCCCGGTTTGTAGTGCAACTTTCTAGTAGCATATCAAGCGGGTGCTTCATATCCTCAATGACCAGGTCAATCCCTGTTCCCAAGGTTATTGTTATACTTCATTTCTGATCCTATTTTCGGCCAAGGGGAGCTCTCATTGTCTCGCTTCATATATCGATATATGTTCTCCTTTTTGAAGGGCTCATCCACTGCAAGGAAAAAGGCCATAGCCGCATCGCGTATTAAAGAAATCCCAAGCTCTTCCAGTTCCTTAATCAACATTGAAGCTTCATTATTGATCGTAGCCATGTCTGAGTCCCATGAAACAAATGTTGAATTGCTATAAAGATTTTGTTGCTGAGTCTGAACATCTTGCCATAAGATAAGAAATTCTTTCCCTGCCGAGGAATAATTTTTCTGCTGTAAAAGAACAAAGGGTTTTTCGAGCTTAATTCTACTCTCAATGTGACTAAGTTCAGCTTTGTCTCTCAAAAATATAAAAGAAGCAAATGTACTCTTTTTACTACCAAATAAGTTCATGCTTAGCAGATTTTTCCTGGTGGAGCAAGTTTATTGGGTAAAGTAAAGCAAGTGGGGTTACATTTGAGGAGCAAGTTATTTCAAGTATAAAGTTGATAACGAGGTATTTATGCTTCACCAGGCATTAATCGTTTTGTCTTGTGTGACAGCAGAAAGTCGAGGCCCTGTCATCGTCGACCTCATCCTCAGACAGTAATTCATTCTCGATGCTGACCTCCCGAGCCTCTTTAGGAGATATTTAAGCTATGCATTACATTATTCGTCCTATACTGTAATTGGTCCCGGGAAAATATGGGTTCCAAAAATAAGACCACACAGAGTTTCATGGTGCGAAGCTCGTTTCTCTCTTACCAATTTTATGGCTGACGTTCTAGGAGGAGAATGTTGAAAGAAATCCGTACCTAATCTGTATGCTATTTTAGGCGGTCATACCAGATATCTATTGAAAGTTCTCGATGACTATATATGAGAATATCTTGCCCCTAGAAGTTCAAAAAGCCACTTTAAATCTTTCGAATATTCAAAATGCAATTCTTAATTGCTCTTCCTCTTATCTCTACGCTAGTCATTTTGACCTCTGCCGCTTCTACGCTGACTGCTTCTCAATTAAGCATACTGCAGCAGGCTGTCTTTGACTTCGCGAACCAACTAAATCAAGATATCGCTAACACGACGCAATTTTTTGAAGCCTACCCGAGCCTTAGCGGGTCAGCTTTGATTTCACAAGCCAGTGCAGCAGAAACAGCCCTCCAGAGCGCAATAGGTAATGCAGGTAGCGTTATTTCGGAGTTATCCAATGGAGTTAATATTCCAATGGCGCAAGTAGTGAAAGGTAAGCTAATTGACAACGACTTTTTACTGGAAATATCCCTTCAGTTTCAAGATATTGCAGACGGTATGATTTTATATCTACTTAATTCTAGCCCCTTTCTCATTTATAAATCCAGGCTCATCGACTAATTTCCCATTTTCTCAAACCCTCGGTGTTGGGATAGCCTTAGCTAAGAGGTGTTCCCTTGATCTGGTGACTTCCAAAGATAGTCGTCTCTCCTGGCCTAATGAAGCTTGGTTTCATCTGAACCTCCTGGTTTCGTACGAGTAATGCTCGTACGGGATAGGGAGTTAGGGCTCGATGTATTTAAAGTAGCTTTCCCTCTCGTACGAGAGGGATACACGGAATATACTTGATCAAACTTCACTTGTTGTATTCTTTGTCACCCTGATATCAGGTATCAAACCTTGGTTAGATACCAACACTCGGTCTTTATTGTTTCGATGCTATTCTTGAGATTAATACTCTGTTCCAGATTATTGGCAGTTTCTTTGATGATGGCACTACTACTGTTGCTTTGTCACCAATAAATTGTCCAAATTAAATAGAAATAAAAAAAATTGGTGTAACGTCCATCCCTGCGTGCCGGAAAACCCTCCGTGCCGGAAAATTTAGCCGGTACATTAACTTTAAGTATTATTAAATCTACGCATAACACAACACCTTCGATTATTTTTTGTGATTTGTATTTCGTGACTACTTCCGAACATTGTAAACTGCCTGCGACTGCACAAATACTTTTCCGTTGTCGTCTTCCGTTCGATTTACAAAGGGCCTCTTTATATATCGTGACAAACTTCCTCTGCTAGAATTGTACCACTAAGCTTGCACTAAGTTATCTCTAAAACTTATTAAAGGGTCTTAGTCAGATATTTAGCCCTTCCACATCCCGGGAGATTGTTAATAACCTTGTTGCGGTTGTGGCGTAAAGATTCATAAAGTCACCCCGCGTCTTAGTACCTCGAATCAAAGCAAGTAACGTCCATCCCTACCTGCCGGAAAACCCTGCGTGCCGGAAAAAATGATAGGTAAGTTAACTTACTTTGACTTCAAGGGTAGTTAAATTAGTGCACACCTTAATGGATTTTACATTTTCTTTCAAGTTAGATTCTACACACACACACACACACACAATTTGTTACGCCCGGTGGCTGAGCCGAGAGGGCAACTATCACTGATCTACTAATACATTTCCCAAAAATTGTTCTAGTCTCCTTCGAGCCCATACAACCTATGTTTCCTCTTCTTTCCTATTTCTTGCGGATTCTCATGGGTTAGTAGTATTGTTAGTAGGCTAGCTTGAAGGCAATTCTCCAAGTATTCAGCATCCTATCTTCGGCAACTAAAGCGATGCTTACTATTTATGGCACAAGGTGATGAGTGTAGGTTAGGTTAGGTATCGTAGGTTAGGTGCTTTGGCTTATTTGCAGTTGGTTTGCGTCGAGTCGGCCGGTGGCTATTGCGAACTGTATTATTGTTCGAACGGCCTTCCTATTTAGAGTCCAATATTTATCATTTAATGTTAATTTCCCTCCCAAATAAAAGAAAATATTACTTTTTTCAACCCCGCTAAGCGGTATAAATCTACTCTTATAAAAGTATAAGTACTTGTTCTGCTGATTATTGTTTGCGAGCTCCAAAGTGGTTAGTCGGGAGAAGGCCGTACGTTTCGATCGCATGTGAGATCTTCTCTGCAACTACTAATTCGAGCACTTTCCCAAGCGTCGCTAGAAGTGAGATTGGTCTCCAAGCCTTTGCGATTGTGTAGTCCTGTTTACTGGGTTTTTTAAGTGGTATGATCTTGGCGTGCCGCTACTGGCTGGGCAATGTTCCTTCTTCCAAAGATGCTCGAAATAGCGCCAGGACGTGGTGCCTAACAACTGGCCAGATTTGCTTCCAGACCACCGCAAGCAGGCCGTCCTCCCCCGGTGCCTTCCATGATTTTGCAGCAAATAATTGTCGTTCTACTTCTTCCATAGTAATAGCTGGCATTGCTACGGAAGCTCTTTGCAGTCTGGATCCTTCGTCGTTAATACTGCTTAATAAGGGAGAGAAGAACTTATTTAGTAGTTCCTCTACCTGTTCCCTGTGGTCGGCCGTAATTGTTCCGTTCGCTTTAATAAGCTGCGGTACTTTCTCGAATGCTGTATTATCCCCAGTCTTCAAGTACTTAGCAGCTTTCTAAATATTATCGATGTTCGCTAGAAACTCGTCCCAGTGCTTCTTCTTTTGTTGCCGGATAGCCTCATAGAAAAGGGATAGAGAAGGGATAATGACCCTTCAGACCTTTACTAAACTGCTAGGGCTGTTGGAAGGGCCTGTCGTTGAGAAGTAAGCTATGGAATACAGCATACAGCTATGAGATTTAGAGGAAGCATGTCAAGCACAGTTTCTCAACAAAATCCGTAAGCTTGACTGATGAGAGCTGCCCTGGCTAGAAAGGGCATCGAGGATTAACAAATTTGAGGCGTTCATGTTTACAATGCTTATTCATAGGAGGCAATCCAGAGGGTAAGATAAGGTAAGAAGGAGCAGTGGAGTTGGGGCAGTCGCAGAATTCTCGATAGTGACGGCCTGATGGACAAAAGAGTGTAATGTCAGCACCAATAGTGGCCGATGTAAGGTTTAGTCTGAAGTGAAGGTTGAGGTCGCTCTTGGCGTCCTGTGCCGATAGTCTTTTTGAGCCAAACGCGGCGAAGCCTCATAGTCACCCCTTAGTTCTGTCATCGCTATATAGAGGAGCTTATGAAGCAGCTCTAGTACCGAAAAGGCGATTATGAAACGGGCATGACAGTCAGTGGCATGATTAGCGTTAGTCTCGATGCTGGGTTGTATTTGAGTTTGTCGACATTTAAACCTCGAAGAACCGAAAATCCATCAATAGCTGGCAGAACGAACGAAATCATGGCCACGCTAACTACTTTTACAACTGTTGCAATAATTGGAGCTGGTTTTTCTGGATTGGGCACTGCTTGTCAGTTGAAGAGAAGGCTGAATTTCGCTGACTTTGCGATCTTTGAGCGCGATTCAGGACTTGGGGGAACCTGGCGCGCAAATACATGTCAGTATATATACTCTCACATTTGACATAGAGACCTCATAACTGACTATGATAGACCCTGGATGTGGTGTCGACATTCCAGCCGTCCTGTATAGCCTGTCATTTGCGCCATACTCAAAGTTCTCGAGGCTGTTTCCGGACCAATCAGAGATTCTGTCTTACCTGGAGGGACTTGCTGCGGACTTCGACATTAACCAACAGATCACTTATAATGTATCTTTGACAAAGGCCGAATGGCAGGAGAAGAAAAGTACCTGGCTTCTCACACTTCAACGTGGTCCAAATGGCGAATTCATTGAGCATGAGTGCAAGGTTCTCATTTTCGCCGTTGGTCGCTTGGTCGTGCCAAATTCTATTGAAATTCTTGGCCAAGAAGAATTTCAAGGACAAATCGTACACAGTGCTCGGTGGAGGCCTGATATTTGCATCAAAGATAAAAATGTCGTCGTTATTGGGAACGGTTGTGAGTAATGCGTCTGAGTACTGCAATCTATAGAGAAGCTTGACTAAAGTTATCTAGGTTCTGGCTCACAGATTGTACCTGCTATTTCAAACAATGCAAAAAATGTGTACCACTTCATGAGGGCAAGTATCCCTCGTTCTCTGTATAAGTAGCCTCTGATTCCAGAACCAGACACCCCAATATTACGTTCCAAAGCCCCTTAATCGACATAGATTTAGCGCAAACCTTAAGTTCGCGTTCCAATACTTTCCACTTTTGCTGAAGCTTCTACGCTGTCTGGTGTTTCTCTTTCTAGAACTCAATTTGAAGTCCTTTTCCTTAGAACAGCGTGCAGAGCAGTCCAGGTCAAAAGTTCGAGCAAAAGCTAACACTTATGTTCAACAAACCGCGCCAGGTAAGTGAGATATGCCCTTGCTCCACAACTAGAATAGCTGATAGCTCGTTCAGCCAAGTATTGGGATCTTTTGACACCACAGTATGCACTAGGATGCAAGGTAATTACACGTTATTTTAGACCGAGTCCGAACTAAAGTGATACAGAGAAAAATTTTAGACCCAGGTTACCTCGAGTCACTACATTGCGAGAATGTTCATCTCACAGATGACGAGATTGTCGCCGTTCATAAGAACAAATTGATCACAGGATCCGGTATGGAGTACCTAGCAGACATTATCGTATGACACAACCTGTCACCCATATATGTATTGTCGCTTACAACTAGATCTCCAGATCGTTGCGAATGGTTTCAAGTCCTTTTCATACGACATAGATGTTATCGGCAAAGGCGGAGAAACTCTTAGAAATCATTGGGAAGTGTTTGGAGGGGTCGAAGCATATAAAACAACTGCGCTAGCAGGGTTTCCGAACTTCTTCCTCTTATCCGGACCCAATTCAGTCAGTGGACACAGCTCCTCCATATTCACAATTGAAAGGTAAAAACAAATTATTCAGTATTCCAGTCATATAGCTGACTAATAAAAGCACCATTCAACTTATTCTCAAGGTTATCAAGCCAGTGTTGGGTGGCACGGTCAACGAGATAGAAGTGAAGCTTGAAGCCGAGCAAAGCTGGGTCCATGGAATTCAAGATGCTCTCAAGTCACGTGTGTATGCCGATGACTGTGGGACTGTACGTTTCTGTTCTTAATGCAAAAGGTCCATGGTACGATTCGTAGATCAGTTTGCTAATCTTACACCGAGATAGTACTATGTTGATAGGAATACAAGCTGGAATTATACTAACTACCCGTTCAGTTTTCTTTATCTATGGTGGAACATTATATTCTCCGATATGAGAGATTGGTCTTTTCGCAAGTAGTTCATAGTTCGAAAACTCCCAGTTGAGTTGTTTTTTGTTGGCTTGAGATGTATGTAACTAAGGTGCAAATTTACATCCGAAAGCTAGTTGTCGCGTTTATTACATAATGCGTAAAAGCCTCATTTGGCAAGACTTCGAGGGTTATGTAAAATTATGTGTTAAAGCAATAAGTAGTTAACAAAGTAGCACTAAGGGACACTTCCGAAACGATGGTATTTTTATTAAGCAACCTTTGTATCACAACCTCTATTAGTCCATTAATAGAATAATAGTAGCCATCGATTAAAACATCTTCTTAGCATTATCTATTAGCTTCACTTCATTCATTTTTTATTAACTCGACTATTGAAACTTTACAAGAGAAAGCTAAAATCAAAAGCGCACACCTAATCTTCATGAACATCATCTACTCATCTTGAGACCCAGCTTACAAATCTCGCTGCAACGCCCTCTAAGACTCCATTCCCGATCGGCATATTTTTACTATCTTTCTAGTTAACATTCAGCCAATGAAGATCATAACCCTTATCTATTATAACCTCGACAACCAGCTGAAAATCCATCCGCTATTTCTTATTAGTAATTTTTACGCTAAGCCAATTGCTATACGCGATATAACAAGAGACGCGAATAAAGACGGGTAACGACTCAAAGGCTTTTCGCTTTCACTTCCTACGCGCCTCTTCTTCCTCTTCACGTATACGACAGTGCGAATTAACTCATAAACATCTTCAGGCACATCATCATGCGTATTCATCTTATAGTCTTCTTTGGCACAATTAACAAGTCGGTTCATAATATTGGAATCAAGCTTATAATACTTATCTTTGTAGTGCTAACAAGAGAATCCTCGATTCGTACAGGTACCATAAATTCTGATAGTTTATACTTAACGCTCCATTGTGTGAGAACAAGGACGGGTTATTTATTCAACTTTGGTGTCATCATCCTAGAAATTCCATCTTAAACTAATTCATTAATATTTATAATAATTATAATAAATTACAAGAATATGTAACTTATAACGAGTTGTTTCTTTCCCAACTTATAGTTACAATGACTCCCGACTCAGTGACTAGAAAAGCAACAAACAAATATGAAAAATATAACCTTGGATAACCACTATGACTTCTAGTAAACGAATGTCACTTGCTTAAACCCAAAGACAAGAAAGCAAAGGAACTCCCATTATGGTGACACATCTACCTCACGCCATTCTTTATGCATCCAAGACTTATCGTTTCCCTCCTAATATTATCACTATTGCAAGCGTATTCAAATTAGTATAGCCACTAAATGCAAAAATCTTAAGACTATCCTAAGAGTCATTATTAATACTTGAAAAAGGTGTAGGCAGAAGAAGTATTTTCTTTTAATATTATAGCTACTTATGAAATAAGATTAGTAGTAATCTCGCAGAACTTTTTGATGAATGGGGCATCGATAATTGTGTAGTTTGGTTCTCTGCGCTTAGTTGTCCCCGGGATGTCGCTGATTATCTTCTCGATAAGTTAGTAACTTAGACGATAAATAGTGCAATTTTGCACCCCTAATCCTATACTTCTGGAGGGCCTGCTTCAATGGGGTGGGAGGGCAATCCTCGAGGACTTACGTCCGTTTGCGCAAGAATGCGTACGCTTAGCTCTTCTATATATCAAGATAGGGCACTTTACTTTCCTTAGACTCACAATTGACACATCTTTGAAACAATCAAGCGACTTCGACAGGATACTCTCACATTGTTCCCAAGCACTTACCTCCTCTGCCCCCTCATCTGCTGGAACTCAGTCGTTGTAAATCGGGCCTTCATCTCTCTCGCAAATGGTCGGGGACATCGGGCCCATATTGAGGTGTTTGTTCGGAGGACGAAAGAATTGCTTGATCGCCGAGTCCTGAAATTAGCGAGTCTATGTTTTTGACAGCCACAGCAGCTCGTTCAATTCGGAGACCATAATACTGTACACGCTAGGCCTGTCTGATAGGCTTTGAAGAGGTTGGTTGCATTCTGCGTCATCTTTTCCCTCTCTACTGGGAAGGTCAGCCGGACAAATGCCTGCTGGATGGTGGCTACCAGGTAGTGGTATAAAAAGTCCTTAACCCAGCCATATGTTGTCATGATGACATGTCAGCGATTTATTTTAATACTGCGCCTGGAGCGACTGTACGGTATTACCTTGAAAGTACAACTCAAAGCTTTGTAGATAGGCAGCTAGCTACAGAACGTGGAAGCAGCTAATGTAGCTCGAAAGTTTTCCTGCCAGACGTGCTAGATCTCGCTTCCAACATTTCTGATCTGGATCTTTGCATTACATTATTGAATATTTTGGTCTCCTAATCATTCAATATTTACACCTTCTGATTCAACAACCCCCAAATCTACGTAAGCTTAATTAATCTCAAGCATTATGGCTATCCTCATTAATCTCAAGACGGAAATTCTCTGCTTATCATGCAATCGACGTGTTTCCACAATATGGAAAGCATATATGGTGTGTATCCGTCTTGTGGGAGTATGGAAATTCCTTCGTATCGGCGCAGGGGCCGATTCGGTGAAGGTCACCTGTTGCACTGTCTGCACTGAATGTCTCGAGAGCACGGCGATGGTGTCCGATGATTCGTCCGATGAGGATACGGGCGAGGAAATTAGCGAAGCTGAGAATCAGTTGAACAAGATACGGCATCTGGCGGCATCGAAATCTTTACGTGACACCATGAGCGATATTAAGATGGCAAACGACATTGTTATCATCGATACTTTCGACGTGGTGGAGAGGTGTTTAACAAAGGAACGGCCTTCAATTGAAGTCGGAAAGGATGTGAGATTTCTGTGTGATGGATGTCCTTGGGTATACACTCTGGATGAAATTGTTTTGGTTAGACCTTATGCGGCATAAAACGATGTGTTCTTATGAAATATTGGTGCAGTGTACTTAGTAATTCGCATATTGTGCGACAATTTTGCCACTAGAACTCCCAATTGTCTGAATATACTGCCGCGAACGGGCTGGAGCAAAATATCAGATGATGTCGGCGAGATGCCTTATTTTATAATCCAGGATGCAAGCTTGGATGTTTCACTACGACAAATCGAAGCATTTTAGCTACTCGCAAATTAGAGCAAGCACTCTCCTTTGTTAGCAATCGGCACGGCGACTACCAGTCGTTCTCGCTGTGTTCGAGCTAAAGTAATCAAACATACGCTCATTCATCTTCTTCTTCCAACGGGCTCTGGGAGCAGACTTGAGCAAGGAAAGAAAGAAGTAGCCTGAGCTTAGTTTTCAGTCCAATCTACAATTGCCACAAAGAATCTCTTGTCAGCATCCTCAGTCGACCTTGACTTAAGCTTAAGATCTATTATGTTGGTAACGTCCCTCCCTACGTAGCGAGAAACCCACCGTGCCGAGAAAAATGACAAGTACTTTGACCTCAACCACCTGAAACTCTATGCACACATCGACATCTCTTAAAATATTGTATAAGTCGTTTTTCGTAGCCACTCTTAAATATTCTAAATATTTTCTATTAAAAAATTATGCTTGCATTATCGCTCTTGCACCTGATTTGCGGACAGTCTTTATTTGTAGCATAATAGAGTTCTATGAGTACAGCTCTATTTTCGGGCTTCTAATTACCCTGATACTCTTAAAAGGGTCTTATTTGAGTTTTAATGTTTTATTATAAAGCTAGAAATTATCATTAGCGTTGTGGCTGCGGTGGCATGCAAATTCATACTAAATCACCGCCTGCGTTGGTACCTTAAATCAAGCGACCCAATTTTTGGCTAGCGCGAGCGACCCCGCATGGTATATGATTACATGGTATTAAGTCCCCACCCTCTTATTCCGAATCTCAAGGTGGTCAATAAGTCAGTAAGTCAGTGATCAGTTGAGCTAATAAAATCAACTTACTGACTTATAAAACCTCAACTGATGGACTTAACTGATTAGCTTATAAGTTACTGATAAGTTGAGGGTATATTTAAATATCTAACAAAACAGCACCAAAAGCACCACCAATTTCAATAGCACCACGATTTTGCCAGTTTTTCAAGCACTCTTGATGCCACAGCATCAAACCAGACAAGCTAGAACTCTCTGCAGTAGTCTGTTTGGCGCAAGAGGAGAAGACTCTTTCACACTCCGAGCTCATGGCAGGAATTGCTAACAAATCAAAAGCCATCTGAGCTAATTGAGGCCACTCGACCTCGTGTAGCTTCCAATACTCCATCAGACTCAAATGGTCAATGGTAGGCTCTTGCAAATAGTAGTGATATTGATCACGTCTCCCACTTATTGTTGCAGATCGTCGTACAACTGGTTGAGGCGCTGCGGCGTCAAGAATCGACTTCAAATAGTCTCTCTCTACTGAAGATGCTGCCGGCGCAGGCTCTGGCGATTGCGTTGATCGAGAATTAGTAGCAGGCGCTTGACCTTTATACTTGTCTTCCCATAATTTCTTGAAGGCAGCTTTGCCAGCAGTCAAATATGGTAGTAATCTGCCGGTCCAATTCTTTTCAAAGTAGGTCCATTTATAACGAGGATGAAGCACCATTGCAGCTTGCCACGCCACAGAATCGTCGGTCTTTCTGTACCACTTTTGGCAGGCCGTCCACGCAAGAGTAATCGATTGTTGTATGCCTTGGTGGTTATTAAATTTGCCGCTCTTTGCTTCAGCCTCAAGAGTCTCGAAGTGTGCCATGATATGCTCTAGTACAATTGGAACCTCCCATAAAGCTCCATGTGAGGGTTGCAGGGCGCCTTCTGTCAACTTCGCGTTGCCTTCCAGTCCTTTGGTAAGATAAAACAGTGGCGCAAGCTGCTTCTTGATAATCGCAAGACTCTTCCACTCTTCGTCTGACAAATAATCATTATCAAATGTCTCCTGATCGAGCGCATCTGCCGAGACGTGTAGCATAGCCGCATATGAGGCGAGAGATTCGCGCAATTCGAGGCCGCGGCGTATCATCCAATAAGTGACATTCCAGCGTACTCCTCCGTCGAGAACCAGCTTCCACTTCTTTCCCTCTGCTACACCAATATTCAGTGTCTTTTGGAGATCAAGAAACAATTCCGATCTCTTGCCAAACGCCATGACGTGTGCAACTAAGTTATGAAGCTTGCCAACCTCTCTCCGTCGCCGCCAGAGCTTTCGTCGGTCTTCCGCGCCAGCCTTCTTATATTCTTTGTTGAATGAAGCTTCATCTTAACCAAACAAGTACGCGCCAGCGATCAACATGGCCCATATAGCGTAATCTTCTTTGTTTAGGGTCAAAACCCACCACCTTTGCTAGCTCTTGTAATGTAGTATTATTATTAGAAGCATTATCAAGAACGAAGTAGCTAAGGTTTTCGATGGTAATACCAAATCGCTGTAAAAAAGGAAGGAGAATCGAACACTGATTTGTACAAAATTAGCCTCAAAAGTAAGAGATTCAAAAGGTAATATACGTACCAACACCAGTCTTTTCATGCTTTGGAAGCATTAGCAGCCCAATTAACCATATCACGGCTTCATATTTATCGTTGATAAAATGTACCAAGAATACTAATCTTTTCACGCTTTGAGTCAGCGTATAAAGCTAGCAGATTAGCAGAGAATCATACAGAGTTTACAGCACCATATTCTCGGCTTTGATGGCTTGGTTTCATTTACCAACGCGTAGCCTACCTTCCAAGTCCAAGACGTGACCTTCCCCTTACTGGCAAGCGCTAGAACATGGCCTATCGGAAATCTGGACGGGCGAGCTTCTTTTTCATCAAAAAGAGGCTCTCCGAAGTCGTATGGAGAGTAATAAGCCTTGATATGCTCGCTGGGAGGCTTCGTAGGGTTGTAGTTATCGTTGTAAGTTGGTGTTGGACGGAAATAGCGGTCGCGCGGCGGTTTTGCCTGTTTGACGACTGCGGCGCCATCATCGTTGCAAATGGATTAACAAGAGAAGTAGAAGATGCAGCAGGAGAAGCACGAGATTCTCCATCGTCGATGACTGTAGGTGAGGCGTACGAGGAAGCCATATTAATGGAGTTGTGTTGATTATTTAACAAACAGGCTTTAGTTCTGGATAATTCGGGATATGCTAGAGTTGTGACGCTGACCGCTGTCGGCAGTATTGAGCCAATCAAAGGCGACGTTTTAAGTGGCTGCAGCCAATCAGAGGCTTAGGATTTGCTAAGCGAGCCACTTCTTATTCGTTGATCACATCTAGCAGATACCCAAACTCACTCCAAAATCGAGAAATTTAATTTCCCCAGCTTATAAGCTGCTTATAAGTTGAGTTTTTAATAACTGATTAAGAACTAGCCCTAACCCTAACTGATGACTTACGTTGTAGAGCTTAACTTAATTAATCGACTTATCTCAGCTTACTTATTGACCACCTTGATTCCGATTACCCTTTTACACCAAAAACAGCGATTTTTACTTGATAATATCTTTATAAAACGTTAATAAAAGCTTATAAAATTAATAATATATAATATTTGTGACGATCGCACTTTGGACGAGTAATATCAAGACAGTACTCTCATTCTTAGGACAATAGATACAGAAGAAGGACAGCCGTTGCTGACCCTTATATCCTCAAAGCTGAAACACTAACCTCTAAACACGTGACGTCAGCACCAAGACCGTCACAGTGACCTTAAACCTGCAACAACTTCTTTCCTAACTTACCCCCTCTTAACCTCAACTCCTTAAAATAGACCTGAGAATGGTGTTTCCTTTAAACTTTCAATGACAATGTAGCTATATATATCTACTGACGTCCCTCCCTCCGTGCCGAGAAACCCTGCGTGCCGAGAAAATCGGGAGGTACTTTAACTTTAAGCATCTCAAACTCCACACCAGCTTATGAGTTTATAAAAATAATAGATTAGTAGCATTACTCAGCTATTTATTACTAATTTGACCCCTTCCAAAGAACAATTCGTATTTACATCGTCGACCTTTCGCCTGATTTATGAGAAGCCTCTATATAGGCTTCAGTACAAGTCCTCTGCCACAGCTACACCGGCGATCTTTTATTATCCCTTACACGTCTTAAAAGTTCTTATCTAAGCTTCAAATCGATTTTCTTTTGGTCCGAGACCCTGATAAGCTTTGTAGCTGCTGTGGCGCGCAAACAATTGCAGGGCCGCCACGCGGTTCAGTACTTCTAATCGACGGAACTAACGATTCTCGGCTACGTTAGAAGGGACGGACCTCGCACCTCCCGCGAAGCTTTGGTATTTCGCCGTAGTTTCGCCGTAATTCCGCTTATATAATCAAAAGGCAAGCCTGCAACAGCTTGTGGCTGATTTGGACGGGGTTGCATGTCTTGCCCGTTGATGAGTCGACGATACTATAAATAATATCGTCATTGAGGCTAAATTTTGGGTCGGCTTTCTCTCTCCGCCTTCAATGCTTGGCATCTTACTTGTTCGACCATCTTTCTAATTAAAGCTCTGCCGTGAAGGAAGGGAAGTAGAGTGTACCTGCTGTGGGGCCGATTGCGGCAGGAAAATATGGAGGCTGCGCGTTGGACTGTGGATGACCGTTCGCGTATTGCAAGTGTGCATCATCTCAAGGAAGGTTTGGTGAGTAGTCGAAGCTTCGCGGGCTTGAATTTTGGATGGTCCCAATAGCCAGCAGCGAAGGCTGTGTTTGCGCAGTGAGGTATGCAGGGTTTACACGAGTGGAGTGCCCTCTTGATGGGTACGGGTGGTATCACTGAGCCCGTTCTGCTGGTGATGGTCTCTGTGGAGCTGCCGACTCAGTGGAATTGTTGATCCGCCAGGTCGTCGTCTTTGCCGATGGTGGGTCGGCAGTGATATTGTGCGTGTCATATTGTGTATTTTGAGTTTGGTGTCTTGGGTTATGGTGGGCGGAGTTGCCATTGTGTCGGGGAGTGGGCGGTGTTGGAGGTGTGGGGAGTATTCGCTCTTGCACTTTGGAATTAGGCTACGGCTACTGTAGCCTTTGTATATGGGAACAGAGGAACTTGAGCTTGAGGGGGAGCTGATATAGCGAGGTACTCACTTGTCACACTGATAATGCCACAAAACGAGGAGATTGGCCCACTATAGTCTAGTCTCTTCTGATTAGTCCTCAACATGATCTAAAGCTCTCCGCCGCTCCTCTCGTATATAGGAGGGCCGGGCAATCTTTTGTGAAGGTTGCTTTGACGTGGGGTAGTTAGACTCTTCAATAGTGATTTGCGAACGTAAGTTAGGAAGAAAGTGTGACTTATCTCCCTTTGAACTCAGGTTTGTCCCTGGAGATATGTCAAAGATCCATTCGTGGTAAGCTGGAATAGAAATAGACCCTTGGCGAGCATATCGCGGGCAGCGAAAACTTGTGTGCGAAAGCTCTGCTGCAGCTGCAGTGACATGGCTGCTGACAAGAAAATGCTGACTTAAGATGTAAACTGTAGTCAAGTAGACTTCTCGAGAATATTAAGAGGTCGCCTTCGCAGAGGTACATAGCACCAAGGATCCAGAAGTACAACTCGCTAAAAATATTTCACTAAAAGGAATTACGACAAGCCTTTCACCTTCAACCGCGAACAGCACTTGCCACAGCACTTTCCGAAAGTAATATATTTGACGGAGGAACTGTAAATGGCACCCACGTTAGATTTACACCTACGGAGAGATACTGCAGATCGGCCAATGGCTCACAGACTCCGTACTCCTAGCAGACAAGACGGGAGCTACCTACTCCTACGATGGAATGACCTCCCTAACTGGCAACAGGATAATGAATTTATCCTCAGCGGATATCGGCCTGCATCTGGATCTTTTGTAAATTCCATAAGAAGTTTACGACACGTTCATAATGAGATTGTAAATATCTACTCTCACCTCCTCGGAGCAGTCGTTTTTGCAATTCTTCCAGTACACGTGTACACAAGCACACGCAATCATTACGCTGCTATTCAATTTGGCGATATAGTAGGCTTTACAACATTCTTTTTAGGAGTAATCCTATGCTTTTCCCTCTCTGCATCTTTCCATATTATGTCAAATCATAGCGAAGGGATTGCGGCGTACTGGAATCAATTGGACTATCTGGGAATTGTTATCCTTATTTGGGGATCGACAATCCCTTCGATCTATTACGGGTTTTATTGCGATCCAAATGTGCAGACCCTTTACTGGGCTGTGGTCTCTGTCTTGGCTGTGGTCTGTTGTATAGCCACCTTAAGCCCGAAATTTCGACTTCCAAAGCTCAGACTATATAGAACAGTGATGTACGCTTCCCTTGGACTCTCAGCCATAGTATTCATAATCCATGGACTTATCATTCACGGTTGGGAGACTCAGAACCGTAGAATGGGCCTGACTTACATGTTAATTACGGCGGTGCTCAATCTTCTAGGGGCTGTAGTCTATACAATAAGGATTCCGGAAAGATGGCACCAACTTCGATATGACCTTTACGGATCTAGCCACCAGATACTACATTTCGGAGTTATTTCTGCTGGTTTAATACATATGTTTGGATTATTAAGCGCTTTCGGCTTCGTCCACTCGCAGGCACATCTATGTGCTTGAAGCATTAAATACTGTATGCCCAACACTTTTATTGTCATTCTTATGATACGAAAGTACATCAAAGAAAAATTGTATTGATAAAACCAAGATTGATACGAGGCAAGATTCCGCCGCAAGAATTGTTAGTCATCAAAGATACTACGTGTCCCAGCTTGATACGATTTAGGTCGGCCCAACATCTGATTGGGAATCAGAGAGCGGATTATTGGACGAGTAGATTATAAAATATTGAAGTGAGGATGATTCTTGCCAAGAGCATAACCTCATGTGCTTCGTCATTGTATTGGATATAAAGCTGTTGCGTGATTATTCTTTGGTCCTCTGCCAGGCATCTTCCTTCTCCAGTCGCAAAATCGAAGCTGAGCCTGCCCGTATAGCACAGTTGGTGGTAGCGTATCAGCTAACGTAATTCGGAATAGAGGTCTCGGATGATGAGTCAGAATATACTGAAACGATTGAAGCATTAGGCCTTCTGCCTTCATGCTTGAGCAAGTCATTGAGCAAGCCAAAAGTAGCTCGATCAATGGCTGAGAACCTAAAGTGTGAAGCCGAACAGCCACGTCTACGGGTGGATGTGATAAATCAGCATATTAAGTTAAGTAACTTATTCTTTTTCCATCTGGTTTTGCCCAACCAGTCGCCAGTGTACTGTACGGAATGCTTTTAACCAAATCCATCGATCATACTGTCTACTGTAATAGATCATGCTGTCTATTAAGATCCCTAACTTCATGTAATCTGCTTCACACCCCATCGAATTATGTGAATTTCAGTGTCACCACTGTTGATGGAACTGTAAATAACTCGTTTCATCTCTTTTCGCCATTGGTATTATGACTTTTAGTTCTAGTGTGTGAAAATATTCAGATGGAATGGAAAGAAGCACGTCCTATTCTAGCTAGCACTAACTGGAAGAACTTCGTCTCCTCTGCCACGAAGTCAGTTTTTACTTGATAGCTAGGATCAGGTCCTAACACTATGGTGCGGATCCAGTGGCTCGGAGGTGCTGTACGAGAAAAGCTCCCTAGGTGCGACTACTGTATAATTGAAGAATTGCAAAGGAGAAGAGTTCAATGATAATATTTGAGAGTCGACGATAAAACATTTGCTTTGCAAGGGAAACCCTAATTGCCCTGTGATTTTTGAATTTAAGGTTTGAATCATAATAAATTCCTAGCCATTTGACTATTTTACTAGGGGCTAGTATAGTCTTATCTGGAAGTATAATAACGTCTGTCCCTACGTCCCGAGACACCCCCTATACCAAGACGAATCTATAGTTTTAGAATTGTATTTTTTTTCTTAGTAAGTTTACGAAGTTGTTATTTATATGTAACTTTCTTTAACTATTTGTTCCTCAGGAGACCACTTAGCAACCAAAAAAAAAAATGCGGCTAAATATGCTATCAATTGTTTTAATCACGCCACAAATTGCTGCTTTCGCTGTTCCCCCCTGTTTAATCGTGACTTTTAAAGTCATTTCAAAATTCGAAGCACTTAAGGCAAGGTTTTATCACGAAATATTATAGCCCCAAATTCAAAAGACCCTCCAAAGGTAAAGAATACAGTCCAGGAGTTACACCAATGTAATGAGAAAGTTCACATGTTTTAGTGCTTAGTAATGTATATTAAGCGAAATATAATTTACTATGTTCACCCCTAGGCTTGCTATAAATTACCCAGCCACAATTCTTAGGACTAGTTACGCTACGAGCGATGCCGAGCTCGTCTCGGTTAGGATACGAGGCTCAGGAGGTCGTAACATAAAGAGTATGAGGCGAAAGAATAAATAATAGCAAAGATTATTAGCTTTATTTTCTTATTAAAGACTTTAAGATACCCGAGTTAGTGGAAACTTGGCTTCGAAATTCTTGGCATACATCCTTTGTACTTGGTACACATAAATTAATGCTTCAGTTAAGTAACAATTTTTAGAATGCTGTAGTAGAAGAAGGAAGCTTAATGGGTTTTTTATCATTAAATATTACTATTAATATTAAAAACATTACTACTAGTAATAACACAAGTTTAATATTTGAGCAAATATTTATTAAAAGTGTTACGACCTTCTGAGCCTCGTATTCTAGCCGAGACGAGCTCGGCATCGCTCGTAGCATTGCCTTGGCAACGCGATCATGGCGCTAGGCCTAATTGGGAAGGACTTGGTCGCGGGGATGCGACAGGCTGGTGTGAATAGCGCTCGACCACACTATGCCCAATCGGGGAAGGCAAGGAGGCCCCCTCATGTACTTATAGTCGAGCTCTCTCTTACAAAGAGCTCTCTTTTCCTCCTTGTCTTTTCTTCTCGATTCTGAGCGTAGCATCAGGCCCAAATACAAAGCTAGAGTCTACTCGCCGTATCAACCTCTTGCCAGCCGTAACAAAAAGCTCAATAAACGTTACCATTTTAATTAATAAACATATTAATTGGCTTTAGAATTTTGTTATATTATATCTTACTTTTCTTTAAAAAAAAATTATTCATTTATTCTTTATTGCTGTAAATTGCTAATTCTTAAATAAGTGAATATTTATTGAAAACTACTATTGCTAAACTAATTTTCTCTTGTATATTATAAGTGAAGTAGTTTTGCAGCCGATAGTAAAGATATTATTACGGTCGCAATGTTCACTCGATGCAAACACTGGGTGTGCGGGTTTGATCTCGAATGATCAAGAAGTAGATGTATCACGTACGGTCGAGGACAGTGACTAAGTATAAGTAAAGATACTATTTTAAGTTAAGCACGAAGCTCCTATCTAATGGCAAACGTGCCAGTCTTATATAGAATCCTTCATGCTACGGATCCCTTTGAATCATCGTGATCCCCTGGGATTCGGATCACCATGGATTACCACGAGCCGTCGTAATCCACCACGTGATCTAGTCCATGTCCTAGCTTCTCTGTGCAGCAGAGCTGCCGAGCCTTAGGGCCAGGACGCACGTGATACCTCCTACCAAGTAGGTTCGTAACACTATCCCCTTTCCTGCCTAGCGTGGTCCCCACGCTTAAGTATGACAAAGGAAACGTCGTTGCAAGCTTATGGCCGTCTTCTCTTTCTACTATGACCCTCGATAGCAATAAAAAGAAACTTGAAGCTATCGCCCTTGCTATCAAAATTAACAAAACTAGTAAAGAAATATCTCCCTGCGGTTTCTGCGTTCAAACCCGAAAGCACTGTGTAGCGGCCGGCCCCAAGTCGTCTCGCTGTTCCGAGTGTGTTCGTTATCGCAAAACGAATTGTAATTTTACGAAGAAGCTTCCTTTGGTGAGTGACTAGGCTGCGCTGAAACGCCAGCGTCGAAAGTTGCGAAATAAAAAGAATAAGGCGATAATGAAGATCATTCGTTTAAACAAAATAAAAAAGCTCTTAGATGAGAAAGAAGCGCGGATAATCGAGTTGGGTTTGTCGACTCTGGAGGAGCTCGATGCTCGCGAGAGGGAGGAGAAGGCGGAGCTCGCCCGGCTCGAGGCTAGCGCCGCGAGCCTCGAGCAGGCGTCGACTTTCCTCGAGTCCCCGGACGTTGATCCCGGGGCCTTTGTTGGCCTGCCTGATTCCTTCTGGGAAGGCTTGGGTTTCGCTGGTGAAAGCGTCGAAGCATCCCAGGGCAGTGGAGGTTAGATTTGGGTTCTCAAGTGTTTTCCGATTGTGGGTACCCTTTCCATTTAATCAAGTATTTGGCGATACCGCGAAAGTACTAACAATTGAGAATAGTCTCTACTTCATATTCAGCGTTTGGATTAACCAGTTGGATTTCTATGACAAAAGCAGCCGGTGCTCCTAGCGGTGCTAATTCGAGAAGAGATATGTAAAATACCAAATAAATGTTCATGATCTTTAGAAGTGCTAATTAGAAATTGATTAGTCCTTTAACTTTTGCAATTCTAAATGGTCTTAGCTTTTTGTGATTCAGTTTGTGACTTAGTCGTTTAGTCGCGATATTTTTTCTAAGTAGGTAAACCTTATCCCCCTCCTTTAGCGTTGGTCCCATGCTACGCTTCTTGTTGTAGTAGATGGCTGATCTGCGTGCAATAAATAGAATATCGTCGGATAGTTCCTTGTGCAGCTGCTTTAGTTCATCTCCTTGGAGCATGGCTTCTTGCGCGGTCCCTTGACCCGCGATTGGTGTGTTGTATGCCGTCGGGTTATACCCGTAGTTTGCATAGAACGGCGATACTCCAATGGTTTCCTAATCTGCGCTATTGTATGCAAACTGCGCGAGTGGGAGTAGTTGCACCTAGTTGTTCTGTTTGTAGTTAACGTAGCAGCGGAGATATGTTTTCATTATTTAATTAATTCGTTTTATTTGTGCATCCGTTTGCGGGTGAAAGGCTGTTGATATCTTTTGCTTGATCTCGAGGAGTGCTACTAAAGTTTTCTAGAACTTCGAGGTAAAAAGCTTGTCTTTGTTTAAGATAACCTCGTTTGGTATTTCGTAATTCGCAAAGATTGTCCTAAGGAATACCTGCGCCATCTAAGGCGCGCTTTAGGTTCCTAGTACCGGTACCATGTACGCGTACTTTGTGAACCTGTCTGTGATCACACAAATCGAGTCGTATTCGATTCCTGTGACTAGGTCCGTTGAGAGCGGTAACTCGACCACGAAGTCCAATGCGATTGACTTCCATAGGCGTGGTGGTATCGCTGGCGACTTCATAAGCCCATACGGAGCATAGTGGTTTGCCTTGTTTCGGATGCATGTGTCGCATAACAATACCACGTTCTTAACTACCTTTTTCATACCTGGGAAGTAGTATTCCCGGGAGAGCCTTGATAGCGTCTTGGCTATCCCTTGGTGTTCATAAGCAAGTGCTTTATATTGCTGTTTAATGAGGCTAGTTCTATCCCTAGTGGGGACATAAATTCGTTCTTAATATAAAAGAGTTTCGCCTAGGGAGAAGAAGAATCCTTCGCCTAGCTGTCTTCTTTGTTTGGCTACGACCGGGTCGTTGGCGTATTCTTTCCAAATTTTCTCGAACACTGGTTGGCTAGTTGCTGCTAGCTGCCTGTGGTTGACCACCAACGAGTCGCCATCCTATTTGAGTACGATGTGCAATTCGTGTGTTTTATTCTCAAAATACTTTAATTTCCGGCTAAGGGCGTCGGCCTTAGTATTTTCCGTTCTCTTGACATAAGAAATTCGAAGCTTAATTATAAAGAGTGTTTTATACCATCGAACTTATTGTCGGTTTAGTTTCTTAGTGGTAATGAAGTAAATAAGATTTTTGTGGTTCATTAGGATTTGTACCTCGTAGGCGGCGCCCTCGAGATAAACCCTTCACTTGCGTATTGCGTTCATAATTGCTAGCAACTCCTTATCGTATATATTGTAATTAAGTTTTGCTGGTGATAGTTTCCGCGAGTAGTATGCAACTGGTTGTTATCTTTCGTTCTCGCCGGGTTGGCTGAGTACGGCTTCGATAGCGTAGTTCAAAGAATCCGTTTCCACTTGTATTTCTTTATCAAGTGTAAAAGTAGTAAGCACTGGTTCCTTGGTGAAGGCGTCCTTCAGAGCTTTAAAAGCTTAATTGGTCTCTTTTGTCTAGTGAAACTTCTTGTCTTTGTGGGTCAACTCCGTGAGTAGCCCGGCGATCTCTAAGTAGCCCTTAATAAATCGCCTATAAAAGTTGACAAATCCTAGGAATAATTGTACTTCCTTAACGTTTGTGGGTCCAGTCCATTCGACGATTGCTTTGATCTTTTTGGAATCCATAGCCAATCCGGTGGTAGTGATCACATAGCCAAGAAACACAACCTCGTTCACATGGAAATGGCATTTCTCTGGTTTGAGGAGCATATATGCTGCCTTCAATTTCTCAAGGATAGCGGTCACGTCCTTCACGTGCTGTTCCTCTGTCTTGGAATAAACCAAAATATCGTCCAAGTAGCAAATGCAAGTTACGTCCAAGTATTGCCTCAAAATATTATTAATCAGACGTTGAAATGTGGCAAGTGCGTTAGTTAGTCCAAAAGGCATGATCGTGTACTCGTAATAATCAAAACGTGTGCAAAATGCTATTTTTTGTTCTTCCCCTTTAGCTATCCTTACAAGGTTGTACGCTCCTCGCAAGTCTAACTAAGTAAAAATATTGGCTCCGCTGAGTCTATCCCTCAGCTCCTTGGCTAATGGTAGTGCGTATTGATCTTTCTTAGTGGCGTTATTTAGCTGCCTGTAGTCAATGCACATCCTTTGTCCGCCGTTCTTCTTCTCCGCGAAAAGGACGTTGAATCCCCACGAGGATTTGGACTCTCAAATGAAGCCCTTGGCTACATTCTCGTCGATGTATTGCTTAATCGTCATCAAGTCCATCGCCGAATATTCTCGTAATGATTGGAAGATTGGCTTGGTACCGTCGACTAATTTGATTCAATGATCGTGGTTCTAATGTTTCGGCAAGGCTTTCTTGCCTTTTTCCTCGTGGAATAGTGCCGCAAACCGTGCGTACGCTGCTAGTACGTCTCATTTTGAACCCTATTCTTGGTGTTCCGTTCCGTCCCTGAAGGTAGCGCTAACCTCTCAAAGGCGTCTTACTTCGGCCTTATCCTAAAAGCAAGTTGTACAATTATCAAACTGCACTTGTAGTGTATTTCAGTTAATATTGGAATTGTGTTTCTTCATTCATAGCAATCTTAGAATAATATCGTGTTTCCCAATCTTCGTGACGTCGAACTAAATATACTCGAAGTGTCCGCTAATCCCCATGTGGACTAGCTTTGTCTGCACATCGATTAGGCCTTGCGCAGCAAGTCCTCCGTCAGCGAGTACCAGCTTGTACTCGTCTGCTTTGACTTTGGTCGGCAATAGGTATTGGAGTACAACAGCAAGAGCTATAAAGTTCCCTTATGCCCCGGAGTCCACTATCGCCCTAAGCTTCACTCCCTTGATGTTGACTTCCAATGTCAAATGTTGATCGCCCGTGGCGGCCAACTATTTGGCTTCAAAGTACTCGTAATGTACGTGGCCAGTGAGAACATTTCTCCATGATTTTCGTTCGGGCGTGGTGCAAAGTATGTCGTAGACATGCATAGTCCCCAGCTCCTCTTGGCTGTCTAGGTCGTAGTACTCGTAGTAGCTGTGTAGCTCATTGGCAGTGTCGACCCACATGCGTGTCTTTCTTCCTTTTGCTAAGATCTCCCACCGCGACCCTACTTTTAGTTGGTACGGCACATTGAGTACTAGTACATATTCTCTTGGAATTACCTGGAGGTACGTGCCGGGCACGCCCTCATACTCTATTTGCTTCCAACAAATTCGTCGATAGTCTCTATAGACTACCTCATAATATTCCCCCCACTAAGGTCCTTCACTTGCAATGGTGCCAGGTTTCTTATAGGTCACGCATATAACTATATTCGTCCAATGACGACTGCCGAGGTCCAGCGCTGGTCGGTCCTCTCATTGAGTAACCTCCCAGATTTCGCCGTACAATGGTCCCGTGAGTTGAGAACTAGGTGGCCCAGGCTCTGGAGTCCAGGCTACCCCCTCACCCTCGGAGTTCGTCTCGGGTTCCCAATGACCTAGGCCATTGATTCGGATACCCTCGAGTTCTTCCTGGGCGATCATATACTTGGTCACACTTCCTTCGCTGCCCACGCTCGTTGCGCTGGACTCCTCGGGCTCCGTGGCCCATTCGAAGGATTCTGGTGGTGGATCCTCGATGTCAAGCTCCCAGAGTTCTTCTGCTAGTTGCTTGACTTCCTCACCGCTCGATGCCTCCTCGAGCTGGGTATAGATGTGAGCCTCCTCTAGCTCATCCGAAGTCATGTGTCGATACATGGCATTGAGCTGTTTTGAGGGTGGCGGTTTGGCTACTCCGGTGGTGTTGTAGTTGCCTCGGGTCATAACGTTGACTTGTCGATTGCCGCTGCTCCTTGGCTTCTTCTGTTGGTGAGAGCTGGCCATGTGACTCGGAAGGCCACATTCGAAGCACAGCTTGTCTCGTCGACGCTGGTCCATGACTTCTTTGGATAGCCCGCCGTTGCGCGGCTTCCCTTGGAATGACTTTTTCTTCTGGTGCATTGCATCCAATTCCATCTCCCGAGGGTAGAAGGGCTTTTTCAATCCTCGGCCTTAATGCATATGTCCCCTCGAGCAGTACTGGCCTTTCTTTTCCAAGGTTCGCTTGTAGTTGCGGTTGTTGATCTTAACAGTCATTTCGATGAGTTCCTGTAGGTCGTCTGGAGCGTCAGACTTGGCAATCTTATTCTTCACTTCATCCTTCAATCCCTTGTAGTACTGAGCCTTGAGTGCTTCGTTGTTCCAGCTGGTCTAATTAGCGTACTGCTAAAAGAGAGCAGTGTAAGCAGTGGCCGCGCCATTTTGCTTGAGGTTTTGAATTTAACGTTCTGCGATTCGTTTCTGATTAATGTCACTAAAGACGCGGTTGATGCGTTCCTCAAATCCCTCGAAGATTTGAAAGATCTTCTTGGACTCGGAGGTCATTGCCCGTGAGACTTCTCCCTTAGAGGTCTTGTTCTTGATATAGTCGGTCAAGAAGGTCTCGATCCAATGGAATGCTGCCCCTCTAAGGAAGAACGCTGCTCATAGGACTTGGTCGGTTTCGGTGGCGAATTGGTGACCGTTGAACCTTATGTAGAGCTTAACCTAAGTCAAGTAGGCTTCAAGCTTGTGTTGGTCCTCGTGATAGTTGTCGGGTGCTGTGAGCTTTGGAACAAGCTTGTGGTTGAAGGTGGTTGGTGGAGGCACGGCTACCAATGCCTTTGTAGACGCGGATCCCTTGGTAGACATGTCGTACGTGAGTCGGTACTTTTGACGAGAAGGTGCTTAAAGTGTCACGGTCGCAATGTTCACTTAATGCAAACACTGAGTGTGCGGGTTTGATCTCGGATGATCAAGAAGTAGATGTATCACGTACGATCGAGGATAGTAACTAAGTATGGGTAAAGATACTATTTTAAGTTAAGCACGAAGCTCCTATCTAATGGCAAACGTGCCAGTCTTATATAAAATTCTTCATGCTACGAATCCCTTTGGATCATCGTGATCCCTTGGGATCTGGATCACCATGGATTACCACGAGCCGTCGTGATCCACCACGTGATCTAGTTCATGTCCTGGCTTCTCTGTGCAGCAGAGCTGCCGAGCCTCAGGGCCAGGACGCACGTGATACCTCCTACCAAGTAGGTTCGTAACACTAAAGCGCGCATAATCATTAAATATAAGGAATTTTAGTGTATACCCCTATTAAGCATAACCTTTTATTTCTTTCCCGCGGCTTTGCTTGTATTTAGATCAGTTTGCAGATTACGAAATAGGTTAGATTGCTTTCCGGAGGCCATTATATGCGCCATGAGATTGTGTAGCTTTCCAAGCTCACTGCGGCGTCTCTAAAGAGCTCGTTTCTCGTCTAGTCCAGCTCTCTTAAATTCAGCTTCAAAGGCTGAGCAATCTTGAATTTGGATTGTAGAGATTGATATATATAGGAACAGGGCGTTGGTAGATATCTCTTGTTATTAGTGCCGTAAAAGAAGCTGTTTGGCCAGCCATTATACGGCCAAAAACAAAAGGTAAAGAGCTCTCAAATAAAGCATTAGATGCTTAAAACGTAACGTTGTTGATATTAATAAGAAAGGTAAAGCGAGACATAATTCGATGGAGTTATTAGGTGTAAAAAGCAAGTTAGTAATGCCTTGAAGATACCACTTAAGAGATTTCAGTATTCTGCCGCGTTCTACCGCTTATTTGGGGCCAATTAGAGGCTATGGAAGTGGGTTTTTCCGGCCCGAGGCAACCAAAAACACCAAATCCTGCACTAAAATCGCATTATCCCCTACCCAAAACTCACTTTAAAATCACTAAATTTTAATGCGCTAGCTTACAAGCCGTTGTTAAGCTGAGTATATTTCAACTGATTGACTTAGTACGAATTCTTAACTGACTGACTTAGGTCAAAGGCGCAGCTGACTTGCGAGCTTAAAAGCTGGCTGACTTATTGGCCACACTGAGAACAGCTATTAGGCCAAGGCTACTCATGAACTTGCCAAGCTCTCGGCTAATAACCTCCAACGTGCAGCACAGGAATTTACCGACCGGAAGAAGATCTCAAACCCTGCCGTCCACAGTCTGATTACCAATATAAGAATCATCTCGTCGTTCAACCCAAAGTCGTTTAGCGAGAAAATGAGGTTTAGGAACCTAATATTTAGCAAAATCGCCCGCCTTAGGCTCCCACTTATCTAGTTCACACTAAACCCAAAGGACATTAGTAACATCTTCGTTGTCAGACTTGCTAGTCAAGAAATCTCGCTTAATAAGCCGAGTATCAAGTCTAAACTCTTACAACTAACAATTAAGAATCCAAGTCCTATCGCTCAGTTCTTCCACGTCGTCATCACCTCCTTCTTCACCTGCTTCTTCAAGACGCTCTCTAAAGAGCCTGGGATCTTCGGCACAGTAAGTTCTCATTTTGGGATAGTCAAGTCAACAACGCGAATGATGCTACACCTTCACGAATTTGCCTGGCTCGCCAGCAACATTGGTGCAAGGAGTTTTCATCAGAAACTAAAGTCGAACGCTAAGTTCAAAGACCGGGTTCTTACCTATATCCGCTCAATAGTCAGAGGAACCGTGGATCTTACTCTTGGTCAGCAATTCCAATCGGAGACTCCCGGCTCGTCTTGTTTTCCTATGCCGGAAGACATGACTCTGTCTGAGTTCCAAGACGCTCTCAAGATTGACTCGAACAACGTAGCAGCCCGGGTCCAAATGCATACTCATAGCAAAACCTGCACCAAACACTAAAAGAAGATTCCAAAGTCAAGCACAAGGGCCAATCCCGTTCCAATTGTCCAGAGTGAAGAGATAGCAACAAACACTAATGAGATTCCACAGCGTCCCAAAATTCCCTGGCAGCTACTCTTGCAAATATGCAGATTTCTATTTCCAAGACCGCTCGTTCCAAAATCTATGATTACGAAAAAGGACTACATCCAAATAAAGAGGAATCACCAATTCGTAAACAAGTATAACCCTATCATTGCATCTGCAATAAGATGCAACCACAACGTAAACTTCACCGCGTCGTCTCCCAAGGTCCTATCCGCAATCTACTACAGAACAAACTATGCGACCAAAGCTTAGGTTGATCAGGGTCAGCTTGTACTCGCTGCGGCCGTGTTGAAGAAGGCCCAAGAGACAGCTGAAGCGGCGGCCGCTCAGAACAGTGATTTGCCGGCGCCTGAACCACTTGATATGTTCAAGTTCGCTTTAAAGGCTTACAACCGCTTCATAAGAGACGTGGAGGTCGGCGCTCTAGTAGTGGCTTACTTCCTGCTTGGGCAACCGTTTGCGTATATTCCAACGAGCGACAGGTTTGTCACGATTAATTTTCATTGGGTCAAGACAAACATTCGGAGGGTTGTGAACAGCTTACTGGACGAGCCTATTGATGAGGGGGTGGCAGAATCCGCGAATTAGTATGTTAACTTTGACGGCCGTACCCGCCGCACGTTAATTTACGAGAACTACGAGCACCGAGGCGCCAGACTTGCTTATTTATGTTTCTACGAATATGCGTCTTAGATCTTCGTATAGACGTTCAAAGGCGCCAACAATCGAACGTTTCTTTTTCCTTTTGATTCTTCTCACCCGTTACATGCGACTTATATTCAGGTTTTTGTTAGCTCCCTGAAGTCGTTAAAGACATCATCCTTATGTGGCAGTTTTACTTCTATGTTAGAGAAGAACACTAACATTCTTAATAATTACAACACTAAAGACTCAAAACGAGATACATAAGGTTCTCCTCGGTCTATTCTATCCGTGGAATGGGCTTCAGGTTCTCCAGAGCGGCCATCTGGAATCCCTACGTGCTGCACCATATAAAAATACGTGGCTATGGAACCTCGTTCTCTTGTTTCTCCCACCTTACCTAGTCTAGCTATCGGAGAACGTTGTGCTTCTTCGGCGAAGCAAGGAAGCTGCTGATCAAGATAGGAAGGAGCGTGGCATAGAGTTTAATGACTATCTTAAAGCTGTAGATCATGACGTTTAGTGCCGCAGACATGCTCAAAGTGAAGCTTTACCTTCATATAACCAACGGAATGTTGAATCTCCTTCGGCCTCATAGAGAAACTCCAAGCATTCAAGCTTATAGCGAGGGTCGCAGAGCAACGCAACATAAGAATGACGAGTTGCCATCGATTCTTTGTAGTATTCGGCCATGGTTTTGTATACTACCTCTGCTACCACTTGAATAACGTGTTGCTAGTTCTGTGCCTTCCAAACGTTCAATTGGCGTAGGATTTGAAGGTAATCTGGAATGGCGTTATAAAGAGTTGGGTAACTGTCCGCTTGAGACGCTACTGTTGGCTGTCTGAAGATATTAAAGAATATCGCCATTTCTCGATAACTCACCCAATCCTCGTCCGTCGGGGTCAAGTGTTCCTTCACTGATTTGTCCCATCCCTGCGTTGCTAGAACCGCTCGAATCGCATCCTCCATTAGTAGGGCTGCAGAGAACATCGCGTGCATGTCGCAAGGGAGGTCGCGGTACTTGATATTCAGCGTCTTACACATCTGAATGAGCTGAAAACGCGCCAATTTTCGTAGTTTAGAGATTTGAATTCTTCTAATTCAACTTCAATAAAAATTTCGTTGACTTAAAAGCAAACAAGCTCACGTGTTCTTGAAAAACATGCTTTCCCCCGCTTTCTGCTATCAACTGGACAAGCGAGTGTTTCTCAGAATTGGCATCACCTGGCATCTGTCATCTTCTTCAAGCATCCAAGGTGAATAAACCTGCTTCTTCATCTCCCTCTTGCACTAACTCTCTTGGCTTTTCGCGAAGTACTCGAATAACGTGATGATTGCTGGGTTATGATGTAAGTTGCTTAGCCAAAGACAGCCAGCCGTCAGCCTCGAAGACTGAGTGCCCTTCATCTCAGAGCACTCCATATTCTGAGGTAATTGTCATTCTAATCTTGCTGCTGACCTAACTATGAATCTGTGCGGAACCACTTGTCAGCCACTGGTCATCAAGGTAACTATCCCCAGCCTATATAAGGTTACTAAATCTACAGTAGGATTGACATTAGAAGGAAATGGCGTGCAAAAAATTCTCTCCTTTCCTAGTTGCTACAATATTTGGCCTACTTGTCGCTGCTCAAGATGACCTTCGCCCACTATGCAGCATAGCGAGCGCACAGTTTGTCGCTGGGGATACTTCCCTTTTCACATTTGAGCCAAGAGGCAAGTGCACTGAAGCTCAACTCGTATTTAATGATAGTAGCTCTGTTAAAATTGATATCGACGGGCCGGATTGCGCTGGCTTTGCCACACATCACGTCTCACTTAATGCGGCGACACCCCCTGGATGGGCTGAGTTCTTCCTGATATGTGACGATGGAGGCCTATGCAAAAACATTTTCATTCAACCCAAGCAGACTAACGGCAATTCTGAACCACCTAATAAAATCCTTCAGGAATGTCTGGGAGGGACCGATCCTGTCACGACTATTAGTCTCGAACCCTCTCTACGGACCGAACCTACATCACCGAGTATGACGCAGTCAGTTGTTGATAATATCAATACGTATACTGCGACCGCGCCAGAAACATATACCATGATTGAATCAACGGGGACAGCACAGGCAATCATTGAAACTGCGACCGCGCCAGACACATATACCATGGGAAGTCAATCAACTGGGACAACACAGTCAATTATTGACAATTTCAATACGTATACTGCCACCGCGCCAAACGCATATCCCATAGGGAGTCAATCAATTTCTATTAGCAGCTACGCTGGTATAACAAGCACCACAAATATATGTAGCTGCTGCACTTCTATTTGAAAACCATAATCGTTAAATTCTACAGTACTATTTATATCTCTTAAAAATATGAAATGCTAGGATAGTGGAAGGTACCATGCGATCTATCTGTAAAGGCAACTTGTAATTCTCTATATTCTGTACTCTAGCTAGCTATAAATTAACTACCGCATTCTGCATTATAATGTTTTGCATTCGAAGAAGCTGAAGCGCTGACGACTAGTGAGAGAAAATAGTAAGAGGAACTGGAAATGGTACTTTAATCCACATTACACACGCACGAGTCAGCTCGATATCCTCTCATTTCCGAAAAAAAGTGGATGGGGCACGACGAAGCTAACGTCCGTCCCTGCGTAGCAAGAAACTCGCCGTGCCAAGTAGTCTGGCAAGCACTTTAACCTCTGCACACGTCTCGACACACCTTCAAGTTCTAAGTTAGATTAGTAAAAAAATCTAATAATCTAAGATTAGATTTAGAGTAGTAAATCTTGCTTAATCTAGATTTTAAAATTAAGATTAATATAATAAAAACCTTTTATTTACAACTCTACTTACTAAACTAATTAATAAAAAATACATCTTTTTCTCTAATATTAAATCTTTCTTCCTCTTTTAAGTCTTTTTTAAAGATACCCTAGCTTTTTTTAAAAAATTATTAACTCAAAAGTCTCTTTACTAAGCCTATTTCTTAGCTTATTAATAATAAGAGCTCCTTAACTAAAATATCCCCTTAAAGACGCGGAAGTTGCCGATATTTGTAAATAGCTTCGAGGTATTAAAGATAAAACTAGAAATTTTTCTTTATTATTAAACCAGAAAGTTAAAGGTTAAACCTAATAATTAAAAATATTAGTATTTAATAAGATAATAATAAGTAAATTGGTAACTTACAATTCTATTTAAAGCACTTAATATCCGCCGGTGGTATAACTGCTGAAAGTCAGGTTTATCTGATATAAGAGTCGAAAAGTCCGTTTTGCTCTGATTTCATTTTGTTGCAGGTTTAAGGTCACGGGATAGTCAGAATGTCGGTGCAGTACCGGTAAGAAAGCACCGAAAGTTCGTCAATATATTGAATACGTAAGTGCAGTGAGACAGTCAGTCAAATGTATGGTATGGTTGTAAAGTCTGGCTCTTCTAAGAAGTGCTGGAGGTGGTCTATTATATACATAAATACCCCTCCGAGGGGGGTGCGAAACGGGTCCGTACTACCTCAGGCCTACTTCCGAAGAACCCCGGCACAAGTAGTTCCTTGCGTACCAATATTAAGAAACTAGGCTTTGATGTTTGAGGACTACAGTATTTTCATTCAGCAGAGTGCCAGAGGACGTATTAGAATATTGAATTAAAAGACAAGTGAAGTCCCTAATATCCGTGGCAGGACAGCCCCTGAAGCGAAGCTCTCATAATAATAATTAAAGTCCAGATTCATAGTCCACGTTCCTCCAAAACCCTCTTGAAAAACTTCTGAAAACCATTCACGTTGGGCGGACTGATCATTGTCTTGTGACTTCCCTCCACAAGATGATATTTTGCACCTCCCTTCACAAAAGCATCCCACTTGGAGATATATCCAGTGAACCAGTCTTCGACATTTGTAGCCGGCCCATACCCTGCCACTGGCACTGTATAGAACACGTCCATACACTTCACCATTCCCTTTGGATCATAATCCCACAAGCTCCTCTTCATAAAGAGAGCAATACAAGCCCAATTATTAATACTTTCTTTGTTCATACCTAGCTGTTGTAACCTTGATTGCGGAGCTTTGCTCATAATATGGTCAAGTACCTTTTCATGAGAGCTTTGTCGAGCTTCTAGAAGGTAGGAAATTGCGTAGTCTTCCTTTATAAGGCCAACGAATGATGCGAGGAGCAGCACGACCCTATACCAATCGTAGTTTTTGACTCTATCCTTGGAGAAGGGTTGTTGGTCAAAGACACCAACAAATTTAACCAAGTCGCCTCGACTTTCCATTCGCTTTGCTATCTCGAACGCAGGAATACCTCCAAATGCATAACCTGCTATTGCATATGGTCCCTCTGGCTGCTTTCTCTTGATGGCTGAGTGGTAGGTAGTAATGAGTTCGTCCAAGGAGGTGAAGTGTGGCTCGCCATCGAATCCTCGCGCTCGGACAGCATATACTGGCCGATCGTTGAGATAACGCGCGAGATTCATGAATATGAGAATTTCGCCGAGGCCGGAGTGAATGAGCCATATTGGTGTCTTGTCACCATGAGCTTGCAACACTACTACTGGTGAGAAGGCATAGTTTTGCTTAAAGCTATCCAAAGTTGCTGCTAATTCGTGAATAATTGAATGAGAGAACAATGTGGTGTGTGGGATATTGGTAATTTTGAGTGCCATTTGAAGGGATGACTGGAGCTGTAGAAGGTCTATAGAGGACAAGCCAAGGGCGAAGAGATCGCTATCTCTGCCTATCGGTACGCTGCTGTTTGGGAACAATCTGAGACAAGTGTCCATGATGGTTTGTTCGGTAGAGGTAGCCGCTTCTTGGTACAAGGCCCTTTGAATCTGCTTCAACTTCACTTCAGCAAAAGTGTTTGTAACGTAACTCCCTTTCTCAAATTCATCCCGGATGCTTTGGCGAGACAATTTTCCCAACGACGATTTCTGGAGATATGATGCTGCAAGAGGGATGATCTCGTAGGGTCGAACGCCACAGGTTAGGGTGATTCTTTTGGATATTGCTATTTCCGTGGCACTTTGAGTTGCGTAGTCACCGGAGTCATAACTTGGTAAGTAGACAATGCAAAGAACCTCCGTATCATGGCCCTTTGGCCGATGCGGAAAAGCTACTGTATACGAAGAAGCGACTCCTGTAATATGTGCAGATTCAATAACGTTTTCGATTTGCTGCGAGTAGTAATTGTTGCCGTTAATGATGATGAAATCTTTGTCTCGGCCGGTCAGAAGGAGGTTTTCGTTCTTGTCGATTAATGCAAGATCCCCCGTTTTGAACCATCCGTCGTGAGTAAAACTCATTGCTGTTTTCTTGGGATTGTTGAAGTATTCCTTGAAAACACAAGGACCCCAGAGTTGGAGTGAACCGGTTTCATTAGGTGCCGCTGCAGCCCCATCCTCACGTACGACGCGGATTTTGATAGCATTCGTGGGCTTTCCGACAGAGCAATGATCTAAATCTTGCGAGATGTCATAAGAAGGGCAGTCGAGGCTGTAGACTGCACCAGCACATGTTTCGGTCAGGCCTAGACCTGGCCGAATGAATGATTTCGGGGCATTGTACCTTTGCAACAGAGCTGTGAGTTTGGCCGCTGTTTTGATAGTATTGGATTCCCCTCCTGAAATAAGAGCTCGCAGATGAGAAAGGTCGATTGAGAGCAACTCGCCACTTGGAAGTGAATCCAAAGCGCAGCAGATTTTGGCGAGCAAGAAGTTCGGAGCGAAGGTGTATGACACACGATGATCACTCAACCTGTGCAGAAATTTCAAAGGATCTTCAACAGCCAAGAGGGGCGAAATATGGATCTGGTTAGCTTGGAGTGTTAGGGAATGCAGATGAATCTCGACTAGATTTGCTGCATGATCAAATCCTGTCCAGGCCAGGAAGGTGTCTTGAGGGGTAGTTCCATGGATCTTGGTCTTTCCGATGATGGAAGAGAGTATCTGGAGGTGTGTGAGAGAGACTGCTTTCGCTTCGCCAGTGCTGCCA
>JAFJYG010000584.1:0-34508 GCA_017366145.1 Cadophora sp. M221
GGAAAGCCACCGAACCCAGTACGAACCCTCACCGATACCAGCCTGGCAGGGATATGACCTCCTGGTCCCAGCCCAATCCTTGGTCCTAGAGAAAGTACGTTCTTGCAGGGGCCTGTGGACCAACAAAAAGGGCAAGAAGCAAGACTAAAGCTAGTTAACACAAAAAAGAAGAATTATAAGAAAAACTACAAAAAGCAATGTGCTTGTGAAGCTTATCTTATTATCATTTGTTAGCCAAAAGCAACTTTTAACCTCTTAGTCGTAGCGCAACACCAAAATTTAATGAAAAATAATATTAAAGCCTTAAACTTACATTTGAAATAACAAATAAATAACATAAATAAGAGTCTTTGCTACATCTTAGTAAACTTGCGCTTTGCAAAGGTTTACATATTTATTAATAATTTTTTTGCTAATAATAAAAACTTAAGTTTATAAATAAGTTTTGTATTAGTAATTAGCACTAAAACGAAGAAGAATGCGCAATTTATTATCTTTAGTAATATTATGCACACCAGCTTCACCAAATGCAAAAGGATTACTTATACCGTGCTAGCGTCAAAATTGTATACTATGGTAGTTAGCATTAATATACTAATTTTCATTACCATTATTATAAATATAATAACAAACAAACTTGGCATTTCATATTTACTAACTATTATTTGCACGAATTCTTTGTTGCTTTATAAGTATATTATTAAGCTTAGCATAACAAAGGAGAAGCGCCTAATGATTGATATTATGGTAATTTGTTAATTATATAAGCGTAGAGAATTAACGGAGATTTAATGAATTAATAGTACTTATAACCCTGCTAATGCTATAACAAAAGCTACCTTCAACAAAGCTTTTTAAGAGTTTATTAACACAAATACGCTTACTATTAAAATGAAAAGTTGGGTTTAAAGATTAATTAAAGTTAATTTGGCTTAGTAACAAAAGAGTTTTTAAGATTTATATTTTATTTATTTCTTTCTTTATAATACTTATTTTATTACATTTATTACTTACAATTTTTTTTCTTAGAGCATAATACAAGGGCTGTAATAATTATAATTTATTCTTAAAATTTCTTTAATTTAAAGCACTAATAAGCGACCTTGCAACAACACCTTAATAAAAATAAACTGCCAGTTTTACTATAAGGGATTACTCTCGCATAGTAGTATGAAGAGGGTGCCGCCACGAAGGGCCGCTACAAAGCTAGTTCGAAATAAGACCGAATATCTTACGAATAAATGTTTAAGAGACTATTCTTCTCCCTCGCGCCATTCTGGCGACTTCGGCGAAGACGCTTGGTGGGTAGTTTCTTTCTACTATTAATCTTTTTTTTACCGCACTTGGCGGCAGCCGAAGAGGTAATGGTAAGAAGCTGGTTCAAAACTAGCACCATCTCTTTAGTTATATATTAGCCAAAAGAATAAAGCTTTGCAAAGGCAAAAGAAAATAAGAAAATAATATAAGAAAACAAAAGAAACTTACTATAATTGCATTGGCTAAGCTAGCGATTTTTCGGCGCATAGCGCGAGTTTTCTTTAATAGAGCTAATAACAATTTCCCAAAATTCTTAGGTGCGCTAATAGTAGCAACTATTAATATTAAGTCAATCGATTTAGTAGTAGTAATAATAGCTTCTTCATTTTTAGCTGCGATCGCAGCAACTAGGCGAAGATACTCTTTTTAAATGAACCAAGGGATTTATTACATAAAATTAGTTAGTAACTTAAAGAGGTTTCGCTAATAATTTAAATGCAATTCAAACAAAGAAAAGAATAGGGATTACTTACTAGGTTGCACTGAGACTTCTTCTTCGCGCAATATGCGCACTTCTTGCTCTTTAGGTTGTTAAAGAAGTAGTTATAAAACAAAATCTTTGCACAAAGCTAAATGCATTAAATGCAGTATTAATAGTATGCAACGTTAAGGGCTCTTATGAAAATAAGTGTAGGCACTAATACGATTAATACACCGCTATGCCGCTAAACCACTACTAAAGTGTATACTTACTTTTAAGTTGATTATTTAATTTGATATAATTTATTGTAATTTGTTAGTTTGGGGCCATATTAAATTAAGTAAGACAATTTCAAAAGAGGCGTATACGTACAATGTGTGTGTGTATTGGCAAAAGGAAAAAAAACCTCAATTTCAAGGAGAGTCTTACATATATATATACTTAACTTATAAACAATATTAAGCTTAGAGAATATTGTTAATAGCTCTCGCTTAGCTATTCTAGCATTTCTTACTAAAGCTCTACGTATTATTGCATAACGGCGAGCCTTAGTTAATACTAATACAAATATACGAAACATCTTTATACTACTATACTTATTTTAATACCTTTTCGAATCACTTTCAAGCCAAAGTTATATTACAAGCACTTAATTATTCTTTAGGTCTTAGCACTTAATTATTTTTTTGATTTATTTATTTATTTCTTATTTGGTTTTTTATTTACTTGCTTTTATTATATTAAAATATGTTTTTTCAAAAGAAGTTTTGCTTGTGTTAGTTCACAAGCCCCTGCAGGAATATACTTTCTTTAGGACTAAGGATTAGGCTAGGATCAGGAGGTTATATTTTTGCTAAGCTAGTATTGGTAAGGGTTTGTACTAGGTTTGGTGGCTTTCTAAGCCCCTATATATACTAGCTATCCTCACGCTCTTTTTAATAGGACACAGATTTTACAACTCATACTTTGAACTCTGTCATCATACTCGCATTAGAATATATTCACACATGCGGCGTGGTACATAAACCGGTACTGCACCGACAGAAACTAAAGCTTAATGCTAATGAAATGAAAACAAATACTTTTAATTTGATTAAGCAGCTAGTTTTATTTTTATTAAATCCCTATGAGAAATAAACCGCTCGAAACAATTACTTTAAGTTAAAGATGGGCCTTAAGAACATCTTCTAAGAGTTTTACCATCAGTTTTGAACCTTGGCTTAAAAGGCTAGCATTAGAAATTAGGCTATTCTTAAGATAAATTTGAAAGACAAGCTACAACCACGCTTACGCAAGAAGCTATTTATTGAATTTAACAGATTAAGGACTTTAAGTAAGTATGTAGCTACTATTTAAACTAAAGATTAAAAACAAATTATAAAGCGTACTTATTACGCTAGTTAATTTAAGTTTTTAAAAGCAAAGTTAAACTTCTCTTCTTGGCACTAAGCCAAAGATTTATCTTGAAAGAGAAACGTTTTTACATATGCGTTTGCACTTGCAAACTAGTTTAGTTTAATATTATTAACTTATAGTAGAATTCAAGGGAAATTAACGCAATCTTCAGGTTCTTAATATTTTGCACAAGCCAATACACCTTGTGCTCAAATACTAGCAAATACCCCCTGGTATTACTTTTTCTAATTCCCTAATTGTAATTGCATACTTTGTATTAGCAAGATAAAAGCCAACTACAATGGTGGTTCTAAATTTAATGACGATATTGCAAATAATAATAAATACGTTAACTTGCACGTAAAGAAACCTACCTCTAAGCAAAAGACAATGCCTAAGAAAAGACTTTTTCTTAGGCATAATACGAGATATGCAATATCTTAACCTTACAAAGCTTCTTGGAAAATAGGCATTAACTACTCGCATTGCTCTTTTTAAGAATGAACTTACGTATAAGCTGCTTGCACTTCTTGATTCCAAAGCTAATAATTATTATTTTATTAATTACTTTTCTGTAACGTTCTTGCCGTTCGCGGGTACTGTGCGTACAAGCTCATCGAGTTGATATCAGCTATGAAGTAAAGTCACAAGACAATTTGGTTCTCTATAAGAATAAAAACGTTACAAGCAGTGATAAATTATAAAGTAAACTTGCTATATGAATTTGAGCACAAAGCTTTACTACCTAAGAAACTACTATGTTTATATAAAACCTTAGTCTTGGCTGCAAGTCGTGCAAGACGGGCTCGCAAAGCGTGCAAGCTCTCGCGACTCGTTTAGCAGGCTATATGTCACGTGACCCTGGTCGCATAATTCGGGGGTCAACTAGCCGTTGGGTTGCTTACTTTATAAAACACTCATAGGGCAAATGGGGTCCTGGGAGCCCCTTGGCTCCTGGGAACTATGCTCCTAGGAATCACTTGATTCTTGCGACCCCAATTGCTCCCGGGATCCTCATGGTCCTTGGCTTCTTTGTGCAGCGAAGCTGCCGAGCCTCAGGGCCAAGACACACGTGATCCCTAGATTGTGACAGCTCAACGCCATAAGAAAGCATGGGACATGGCTTGGTTAAACCTCATTATAGCCTAAGCTAAGATGGCCCGGTTCTACAACGCCTTTCGCCGCGATATCGACTTTAACAAAGATAGCTTAGTTTGGCTCAACATGCGCTACTTCAACTCACTTCATTTATCTAAGAAATTGAACATGCCAACAAATAGACTATTCAGGGTAATCGAAAAGGTAGGACACTTATACCGCCTGGAATTGCTAGCGAGCATGAAAGCCAAGAGCAACGTCTTCCCAGCTGAAAAGCTGCGTAAAGATCCTAATGATCCCTTGCCAGGTCAAGAGCAGGATACCCCCCCACCAATCAACCTGACAAGTAACAATGAATGGGAGCTAAAGAAGGTGCTAGCTTGCCGCAAAGTTGGCAAGACTCTCTCTTACCGTGTTACCTGACTTAACCAAGACATTGACCTTGATTGGTACGATGCCTTTAATTTAAAGTATGCTCCGCATAAAGTTAGAGACTTTCATCTCAACAACCGTGAGTAAGCAAGACCCCTTGCAAAGCTATTGGAATAAATTAAGGCTTGGGAAAACGGTGTTAACAACTACGACAATCTTAATGGTGATAAGGAGATGAACCAACGCTTGAGAACGAGCTTTTTTCGAAGGGGGGGGGGGGGGTGGTGTGTTGTTTGTGGGAATGGGGGGTGACTTGAGGAGGGGGTCGATTTGAGGAGGATGGTTAGAGGGTTAGATGAGTTGAATGAATTGGACTGGATCCGTATGAAATAAATGAGCTGAGTTCTAAGATCAGTGTGTATGTGTGCGCGTGCGAGTGGGAGCTAGGCATGGAGGTGGCTGGGTGGCTGGGTGTGGAAGGGACGGGGGAAAGATGGTTTGTGGTATGATGCGATGCAATTTGATATCAGGAGGAAGACTTATGGGAGAGTGTAAACAGAGCAGGAACTAGTCTACCAAACCTTGTTTGATGATATGCAGTCCTCTTACGGAACTGATACTTGAAGCGGAACCTACTTTTTGCTCTTGGGGAGGCGGGAAGCTTGGAATGAGAGAAGTTCTCTCTCTCGTTGGGGAAAGATGTGAGGAGTTACAGGGTGTAAATCTGGTCCTCTTGCTTTGTTTTGCGTGCTTATTCAAAGAAGGTATGAGGGGGAGGGAGGCCTGGGGGCGTTTAGCTACTGTGTGCAGTTCTGGGTTGCAAGTGAACGTGCTGGTTGGTTGGTTGGTTTGTATTCATCGCGAGAGAGACTGCAATTGTTAGACTTTATTATCTTAGGGTACGAGTATGCGTCATGGATTTCATGATGATGGATATATCTTGTTTCTGTATGATGCGGTATTGATGCCCTTGATTCCAATGAAACTGAGTAGTGTGTGTATGTATAATCACTGTGAGAGTTTACATTTCGCCAGCGAACCGGTGTCGTTTGTGGTTTGTGGTTGGGTGTCTTGTTGATTGAATCTCCTCGTCTCCTGAGACATTCGTTTCTATTATTCTATATATTTCAATAAAGGTTGAAAATATAATTAAAACAAAATATGTCTATTTTCTCCAGATCCAGTGATAGTTATTAGAAATAAATAAATCACTTCCGTGAAGAAGCAAGGGGTATTTTAAGGAAGAGAACAAACGAACGAAAAGACGCTAAAGAGGATGAGAGAGAAATCTCCAACTTATTCTACTTAGGATTATCGGCCTTCTAGTTCGCTTGCCATGGACTCAGGATTTATATTGGATACTGTGTGAGTTCTCTATTGGGTTTTATTTGCTGGGGGAATGAGTGTCGTCGGGAATATATATCGGGAGGAGGAGGAGGGAGAATCGGAGAATATTGGATTAGAAGGGTTCTGACAAGGAAGGGGGTCTTAAAAGGAATGTCAATATTTAGTCTTTAGATGGCCTGGGTAAGTAGTTTGTAAACTGTTTCATGCATTCCACTTGGTAATTTCAGATAACAGTTCTTGAAGGGAGGAAGTGAAGGTGTTGTACTGGGTGGATGGGATATGGTTTATCGTGTCCCTCCATCTTGGGTTGACATTTTATAAAACTCCGCACGTCGAGGAGAAGCGTTCTCGCAGTCTCAGTATTTATATATTCTGATGCCTATCTTAGCAGTAGGAGATATTGTAATAATCAATCTAAGTATGAGCTCGGAGGTGATGAAGGGAAGTTTGAAGATGATGAAGTGAGTGGTGCGAAAACAAGGAGGTGCCATCTGGCGGAGGAAATGGGAACGCCTTATACTTATATGACATGAATCACTTGAAGGCTTCCTAGCTCCATGAATTGCAAGGTGAAGCACTTAAAGGTGACTTTGGGGGATTGCTCGAGATACGATTTCTGGCGAGGATGGCGAGACGTGCCTAAAAGAAGATCGATATGACGACTCGCGAAGAACACGAAATCCTTATTAACTCAAAGTAAAACTTGGTATTGAAGCTCTCTGGATATTTTGAGGAGATATATGAGTATAAAGAAAGATCGGAGAGGGAAATCTGCCACTTTTGGTTTGGGGTCAGAAAACAGAAGAGTGTCAACAAACGTCGCTAAAGCCCAAGCAACCTCTGTACTTCGAAATGAGATATAGATTTCCAACTTCGTCACACTACTTTACATGTGAAAGAGGATAAATTGAAGTTTACCTCACCATTTCGAAGTATTATGTTTGACCCACGCCCTTGAAAGTGCTGTGAAGTGAAGTTCGTGATGCTGAAGGGAGGATTAAGGAAAGGGTGTCAAGGTAACGAAGTAAAATTTAGTGAACGATCGATTTCCAATACTGGGGGAACAGCATTGGCCATTTTTGAAGGTAAATTGAATCTCTTTTTTAAGTGCTTATAGTCGGTTCGTGGTTTGGGACCGGCGAAGTGTTTGGCTTGAATTTTGATAGTCTGTTTCCCTCGCCCAAAAACCCGGAGATCTAGAAATACGCTTTCAGTACTACATGCTGGATCTGATCTATGAGCTAATTCTGGATATAATTCTAGGGATAGAGAGTTAATTACTAGAATGGTCTGATTCACTGACGATTGTGAAGTGAGTCCGGTCCTTGATATTGTTTTTGAGTTGAGGGGCTTGGTGAGGTGAGGGATTGTGACATGTTTCAATTTGCCTTGTTCTTTTTGGGTCGACATATGCAGGCCAATATAATTATCTTAATGAGAGATCAATCAGCTGGTTAGTGAGGAGCAGATTGTAACATAGTTGATGGGATTTGGAGGAGATCTAGGGTGGAGGGGGCGAGGTTGGGGGAACGTAGCGAACACGCTCAACTTGACCAAAACACACCTCAATTGTATGCACGACTTTCATAATAAAGATCCAGAGGAATAATTATTATTGAATGACTTATATTGTATTACATTTTGACATCGCTACTCATGGTCACAAAACTTGAATTGGAAGTTGGAAGTTGGAAGTTTGGTGTGGATGCCGTGGAAGCGAATGTCAACAATCGCCACTCCGTGCACTTTTAGCCACTTCACTTCACTGGACGGTCAACAACCCCAGCCGGCGTTGAAAATTGATAGAACTTAGTTCAAGAATTTGACCTCGGCTGATAGCAATGCAGACCTTCGGGCAATACCCTAGTGTGAAATTGGAACAGATTGCACTTCTCTTCACTTCACCGGGAAAAGAAAGCACTACGCAATCAACAGGAGACAGAGAAAAAGCAGTCATACATCATCGCAAGCTCTACTTATAACGGCAACTCAGAAATATTCAACCCGATAATATTTATTAAATACATTTGATCCGAATCTATCAGCCGACTTTATCTAGTTCCCCGGGGAATCAAAACCCTGGCCCGATAGCCCTATACCCAGCCGGCAACGGTCCGTCGTTTATCAAACTCAATACTTTCTTCTGCTGTATCACTTTCCAATAGGTTTGTTTCCCATAGTCCGTAAAGTCGCATCTTCTCCCATTCAAGGAAGTGATGGGCTGAACTCTAAATCTGATAACCATGCCGTCATCCTCCTAGAACATGAGGGACTTTGCTTTTTTTTTTGTCTCTCTTGAACTTGTTGGCCAATTGGAAGTGGCGGGTTCTCAACGCCACCTATTCTTACCATATTTCTCATGAGTTTCAGCTTGCTTGAACCAGTTCGAGAACATGGGCGATCTGAGGGGCACAGACAAGGCGTCCGGTGCGAATCGATGTCGAAAATAGATTTGCGTGTGTGTGTGTGTGTGTGTTCCGCGAAAAAAGTAAACAAGGAAACTTCCCGAGAAACAGATTCTTGAGAGCGAGAAACATCGTACGATTTCTACACGGGAAAGATCTCAGTGAAGATCAGCTAGGGACCTGTTCATGAATGCTTTCCCCCACGATAATCCTTCACGCTTTCAAGATGACTGGGGATATTCTTGCGAAAGATAGCCAAAACTTGATCACGAAAAGAAAAAGGACCAGGGTGGCGTCTGGCAGTCCCGACGTGCAACCCTCAGCTTTGAGGATGCGTCCGATGTGCGGAGAGTCGATATGCAGGAGGATGTAACAAATGGGAACGCTCGAACGTTCTGTAACTGCGTCGACGCGCCGCTCGTAAGCAGAAAAAAGCAAAATCTCAACGGTGCCCCTCCCCCTCTCCTCCCCCGTCGCCTGTCTCCAAATGTACGGCAGATCAGCATCACATCACATCACAGCATAGTACATACCTCGTCCACGGGCTTTCTCGGCGGCGGCGACCCTGGGGAAATGCCAGTGTCCATGCCCAGGTTCATGTCCAGTCCGTTGCGAGTACCCCCACGAAAATGGAACGTGGAATGGAATGAGTTCAGTTGAGAGGTATACAACCATCGTATATTTGTTCGGAATCATGTACGGCGGTTGTAGCGTCGTAGCAGATAGATAAAGGTGCTTGCAGCTGGCTACAGGAGGCTGCATATGTTGTGTTGCTTTTGGTGATGATACTGTAATGTAAATTTGCGTCCTCCCACTCACTTCCCCTCATCTCACCTCGCTGTGCCTCTCGTCCTGGTGATCCATCCCCCGTTCCTGACAGGCTGACAGGATGGAAGGCGTTGTTCGTAGAGTAGAGCATGGAGTCTAGACTCATAGGATCTGATGGGATCATCTGTCGGAGATGGGCAAGAGATGTGAAAACGACGATGATTGTCGTGATAGGGCCGACCTTCACTGTGCCACAGCCAATGGAAGGACACATTCCAGTCCGCCACAAGGACTGTAACCCCAGGCCAATAATTCAGCCTCTCTATGAACCAGGCAGACGGTGCCTGGCCATACTGAAATGGTACTGGTGTTCGATGGTGGATGGTGGATGGAGGGGCAAATGGTCGAATGCCCTTCTGACCCTGAGGAACAAGGCTTCAATTCAAGGCTTCAAGGCTCATTTCTCCCTCACTCAGACACTTCTTCCTTGTTGGGTTCCGTACAGTAAACTTACACTTACCTATTATTCGGCTGCAGGCCTGGTTGCCCCGAAGCCCTAACAACAACATTCCATCCCTTTCCCATCCTATCCTATCCCATCCATCCATCCATCCATCCATCCCCTCCTATCCCCTGCCAGTACAGTACAGTGGCTGTTGACTTTCTCACAACCACCACCATCCATCGTCAACATCCGTGCAGTGCATCCGGCATCCACATCCACCTGCACCTCGCTGTTTGGCGCTGCATCGTCGAGTACGGACAGTACCGTATCAAAGAACATCGTATCACCACTTGCCTCGGAGAAAGATGCCAGACCCAATCCTGGCTCCATGCGAATCCCAGAATCCATTCCATCCATGCCATGCCATGTCCCGACGGGCTCCTGCATCTCCCTCTGCCGCTGCCAGAGCAGGCATCCAGCATGTAGAGAAGAGGACCTCGAGCCTCCCACCCAGCTTCACCAGCATCCCATCGCCTCCACGCCTTTCTCCACAGTCTTGTCCTCTCCTCGCATTCGTGGCACATGGAGATGAAGTGCAACGGGTCGGCCAAACAGCACCAGCTCTGGCAACCCACCACCGAGAGACATGGGATCGCTGGACTGAAACCCTTACGAGGCTATATTATATGGCTTCTTTGGGCCCAGGCGTGTGCGTCGGCAGCTCCTGGGTGTTAATATGGGGAGCAGTATGACCGCCGCCGGGAGAACCTGGCAGCCGCAGCCCAGAGTGAGGGATCTCGAGGAGGGGCAGAGTCAGTCAGGATCCTCTCTCTCTAGGATGGATCACTTTCACTTTCATGCATCGGGCGAATAATCAGCGAAGAATCAATTAAATGATCGCCCCAAGTGGGTTGGGATGCTGGACAATCGGGACCGAATGGATATCAATTGAATATTCTTGGGACGAGGCAACACCTGTCATGTCATGCAAGGCCGCGCCACGATGCTGCAAAGGCCTGCATTGCAGCATCCCGATCTGGCAGACATGGTCCTCCATGGCGAGTCTTCTCGGCATACGCGACCCAACGACTTGTCTGTTATTATTGCCAGGAGCAGGGAGCGGGCATTACTTACCTACTGCTGCGTTCCCTCGCCAGAACGTTGCTTTTTCAACGTCGTGCCGGGCCTTAATTGAGACAGACTTATTTACAAAAGAAACGTAACGGTCCAGCTAGAATAAGCTTCTATCACTTCTCAGATTCTCTGGAGGAGAAACCCTGCCTGCCAGACAGACTTGACTGGAGTCTCTGGGGTGTGCGGATGATTGCCACCGGTCCTCGCCAAAAAAAAAAGTCAAATTCTGAAGCATCAGCAGAGTTTTCTTTTTACAAATAACTGTGCCGCGCTCAATGGAAACTCAATTGGACTGACTCCGTGGCCCTTTGCCCCGCTGGTTATCACGTTCGCATGCATTCATCAGCGCAGAGCTGAGCGGCGCACAGAGGAATTCGGATGGGACGATACGGTGCGGTAATCATTTCGCAACGGACGTAGAGTATTAATTAATTGGAGCACAAAAAAGGAGGGGGAATTCCGCAAAAAGAAAGAGAGAATCCGACGAGCGGTCCGGCTTCCTGACAAAGACAAGAAGAATCCTGTCGACGCTTTGATGGTAACATGGGTGTTGGAATGGCCGTGCAACAGCTTTTGAGGGAGCGAGAACCGTTGTAGCAAAAAGGACTTCTCCGAGCTTTCCATTTCTCTCCCCTTGCCCCTTGTTCTTTCATTCGCTGATTTATTCTCAGGAGATAATCAAATCAGATCCTTGCCAATATCAAATATTGTCCTCTCGAGGGCCCTGCCAAATCCACTGACTGGGCGCGCGGCGAATTTTCTGAGAAATTGGAAGAAAAGGCCACTTTGGGCAATTCCCCTTTGGGCCATTATTTCAATTTCGAGAGGAGTTCTATTTGTATTGCCTTCCCTGTCATTTCTAGATGATCTCCAGTGCTGCTGTAGGCGTGCAGTAGGCCTAACGTCCGGTGTCAGATGTCGGAGAATTATATCTGCAGACAGCCAGCTTTCTGTGCAGTCAGTGTGTGCAGCGTGCGTGCATGCGTGGAACATCGGAACAAGTTTTGCTTATACAAGACGGAATATTGATGGTGTATTCGAACAGTCCATTCATAAGTGCAGCACAGCAGCACCGCATGGCCGTTGCATGAACCATAGCAGTGCGCATAACCAAGACAGACCTTCACTAGAAGTGTTCTGGTGCTGTCTTGTAAAATCTACGAAGCAAGCCAGCCTGCAAGCCAGGCTATACAACTCACTGATCATCATATCAGCGCTTGGTCGTTCTTCCTAAAACTCCTTTCACTGAAGGCTTGCTCACGCTCTGGCTCAGGGGCTGAGTGAGATCGCCACCTCCGAGAAAACGACCCGCATGCACTTGACAAAAGGACAAGACAAGAATGGAGCCATGTCTCAATATTACCTGGTGTCTGATGAATGGAAATGATAAATACTCCGACGCTGAGGATGAGCATGGAATGGCCCTGACTGTCTTGAGCAGCTCTGCCTGAACAATAGCAGCCAGGATTTGGAAATAAGGAGATTTGCTCAAGCGATCATCATGATGAGCTCGTGTTGGGAGTGACTCCGGCGAAGCTGACGACTCACTGGAGTCACAGTGATGTGATGTGACTTAATAAAACAAGCCGCGTAGGATTCGGAAGCTCGGAGGGTATGAGAGGAGGAGGAGATTTCGCATCACTAACTCACTCGGCGGCGGCGTGGGGACTTGAGTGAGTGAGGCTGTTTCCAAGACAGTTTCTTAACAGACGAGATATTATAAACGACCCGCACACTTGTTTTACACGGGAACCTTCCCGTGTCTCTTCAGCGTGTGTGGAGTGAGTTTTGTTTTTCTCCCTTCTCTGCTCTGCTCTGGCCAGCCGTTCGACGAATTCGATACCAACACCCGTGAAGGTGACCAGGAAAGGGAGTGGGATTTTACCAATCCAATGACTCCACTGGATGTAACCACCTGATCATTTCTGATACCAACTCATGCGTACCAGAGAAGCAATTTGCCGTCTTGATTCTGGAAGTGTGTGACGAGACTGGGCCTGGGAAACCCGATCGACGGCCCTCCCAGAAATCAAGCGAGTTCGGTTAGCCCCTCTAAGGGGTGATGTCTTGAAAGCTGCAACAAAGCTTCGAGATGGGGAACTTAAAAAGGTAAACAAGCCGCCAATGAATATATTCCCGGATGTTTCGGCAACTGGGGAATATGCAATCTGTTGCACTTCTGCTCAAATTCGTATTCGAGATGACATGCCCCCGAGGAAAAGCCTCACTATCAGCATTCAGGGCCGAACAGATTCCAGGGAGGGTTCTAGTCAAGCATGCAGCAATGCATATAACAGTGAGACCTCAAACCACTCGCTCTTTTCAGAAGTGTGAGATTGTATGATCCACCACCACCAGGACAAGAATGCTGGCTACATGAGCTTGGAAGTGAACGGATCCATTCTTAGCTGTCTGGGAAGAGCAACTATCAACTGCCGACAGCAAACGTGCGAATAAAGACACCGCACACAATGGCATAACGTTATGGTGCCATATTGTAAATGTACTATGCATGACGGTATCAAGACGACCGAGAGACGGCCGAGAAAGTAGAAAGAACGATAGGCAAGAATAGAAAACTGAGTAATGGTAGGAGATAAGCTATGCTATGTGTGCGAAGACTGCAGGAATGACAGACCGTTACTCTAGAGACTTCTAGAGCAGTCGCAGGCAGCTTCTAGAGCAGCCACGGCTGGCTGTCATAGCAGCGCCGTCGTAGCATCTTCAAGCCAGCTCTGTTTTCATTGACGACATCAGAGCGGACTAGAGTTGACAAAACAAAGACGGACTGAGAAGAAGCTTGAAGATCACGCGCCGTCGCCTTCTGAAGCTTCTAGAGCAGCCATGGCTGATTCTGACATCCACGCCGTCGTCGCATCTTCAGCTCGCTCAGTAGTCCCTCTTCCCGAGTAAAGATAGACACCAAAAGTAGAACACCGACTCGCAAACTGGGAATGATTAAAAATGGAATACGCCGTCGTTCGTCGTTGGTCTACCATCTACCGTCTTCATGATTTTATCCAAACCGCTGTCTGGATGACAAGTGCGCGGGGAACGTCCTGGATGTAGTTTAGTAATGTTGTTAGTGACAGCGACGGCGTGTGTCAAAATTGCGCCATCTGACATCCAGGTCGGCTGTTTGGAGAATTGGGTCAAGAACCACCAAGAGGGGATATTAGAGATGGTTCGGCAGATCTTCATTTCCACATTGTGTCTATCTTTGGCAACCCTTCTGTCTTGCTGCTCTCGATTAGGAGTTCATTGAGGCTATTCGCGAGTCGGTGTTGTCGATCCGGATCATGGTTGCGCTAAGCGAGTTGGTGGGTTGCGTGAGGACAGGCGAGATCGGAGAGTTCTCCGCTTCTGGGCATGGGGTTCATGGAGAGCTGAGCGACGGGTGAGGTGCGAACCGGAAAATACAATCGGAGGAATAGAAGGGAAGCTGACGGTAGGAAGATGAAACTAGAATGCAATTAGAAATTTCTCGCGATGATTTGGGAGGTTGATGGGATGTGATTTGTAGATATACTCCGAAGTAGCAGCTTGGGGTGTTGTTGATTGTAGATTAGCGACCCCACGTCGAAGGCTTTTGTCGAGGGGTAGATAAGCGAAAAGAGGCTGGAGATTTGTCAGAGAAATCGTTGTGGAGGGGGAGGCTGGTGCTGTGATGATACGGTAGGTACCTGAGATGGTAGAGGGCGCAGAGAAAGTTTGTGACGAACTACACTACGTCGCACCTCTTAGCTGGCTTGTTCAGTGTGACATGCAGGGAGAATCGCTTTGGGATAAGTATATCATCAAAGATGTGAGTCTCTGACTCGTGGGTGATATGACATCCAACTAGTTGTGTTCTTAGTCGAGCCATAGTCCAGTACGTAGTCTCTTTGTACCATCAACCCACAGTTTAACCGACAACGTCCAACTACTACTAGCAGTCTTACTATTCCAAAGCCAACAGGTCTCGGATCGGGTCCGAGAAATTGAGGAAATTGGAGCGAAGTTCGTTTAAACTTAGCATATTCTTAGGCGTATAAATTATTCTCCTAATCTCCTTCTGTTATTTCCTTCTGATCTAGGAACGTGCTCGGAGGTACACAGGTAGAGTTTTACATGATGTGGACACATTTCCGGCGGTCCACTCCAGAAAATCCTTACAGGCCTGCCGCACGTGGAATTCGGTTGCGGGTTGAAAAAACTACACCAGGGCGATAACGTTCTGGCTAGAATAGAAGCTGGCGACTAGGTCTCTCCACGATCTGAGCGAGACAATTGAGAGTCATGGACGCAATCCAGCCTGTGCTTTACATTAGGAGCGAAGCTACTGCCTCATTGCTGCAAAGCACAATGCCATGAGAGAGAAAGCGGCTCAACAAAGTGTCAGGTTGGGGATCCCAGTGAGGACATCGTGAAGAGGCGCTTCTGAGATGTGAGTGAGGTTGGCTGATCGAGATCTCCACAGGGATGCCCCAGAGATCGCCACAGGGATATGCTCGTACCGCGTTAAGCCTCCAGACCTAAGCTCGCAGACGCCACTTGCCACTTTGCCAGACGCGGCGAAACCTTGCGATTGCATGGCCTGGCTACCCTGGACTTGAGCTGCATGTCTAGAGTCTAGAGAGCTAGAGAGCTAGAACTACTCAAAAACTACAAATCATGATGTCTGAGACTTTGTGCCTAGCTTTAGATTTTAGCGGTGGTCATTGCTCTGCGTTTGGGCTTTGTGTTGCAGCATCGTAAGCTAGAGAGTAGCCACAAAGCCAGAGCTAACGCCAGGGCTGCAAGTCGATCCTCTGTCAAAAGCTCAACGGCAGCTGCATCAAATGAGTTTGGTGATTAATCATTTTAACATTAAACCTCGTAAATAATCACTGCCAGAAACCTTAACCCCGCTCTTTCTGTACTCGCGCTTACCTACCATGAACGATCTGCCTGTGATCGGCTGCGGATGCCGTGCCTATCACATCTTTTTTGATTTTCGCAACCGCGATACCCTTTCTCTTCTCAGCCGCCCTCAAGAAAGCTAATATGGCATATGCTTGTTTCTGAATTAGGGGTTGACTTAGTTTGTGATGATGACCGCTAGCCATTGTTCTCTGAGATCGGTAAACTCCATCACGGTTCTTAGGTAAGTTACGGCCAAGCAGTGTGTGGCCTCGCCGCATAATTTCAATCTGACACTTTCTTTAGTGCCTTTCGATCAGAAATAGACTCCAGCGACGGTGGCGGTACCGACTCCGACACATAACGGCTCAGAGTCTGGTCCGGTGCCTGCCGAGTCACATTGCTGCATCGCGGGGACCCAAGCCGGATCGACGAGTTTCAAGGGCCAAGCCAGTTAGTTGTATGTCCAAAAGCGGTGTTTGAGGGAGTAGTCGGAGGATTGCGTGACATCTCCCTGCGTTCCGCTACTGCGAATATCTGCCCATCTAAAAAGAGTTGCTAATCGTTGCAGAGAGAAGTTTTGCGTGCAGCAGGCTGCGTAATAAGTGTTGAGACGGGGTAGAGCGTTGCAGTAGAGATGCAACGCATCGGAAGATTTTTGTTGCCCACAGGATCTAGTTGAGAGGACGGCCGTGATCTTGTTACAGAGATCGAAGCCAGATGAACATGTGTTTGCCCATTAGAGAGCCAACTAGGAGAATTACCGGTACGTGATTTGCATTGCAGTGTGCATGCGTTCGTGGGCGAAGAAGGCCTGAGAGGACAGGACATCTTCCTCCCACTCCTCCTCAACGACGACATCGCTCGCTGTACGTAATTTACTGCTGCGAGGAGAAAACCTACACAGAGCACAGTCCGACATCGTGTCAGTGCAGCATCCACAGTCGCGAACATGGTCGATCGCCAACAGTCATGTTACTTTGTCCAATTCTCCATAATTGACTCGCTTACCCCGCTCCAGCGAAGATCCCGAAAAGTCAACAGTAACAGGGCCTAGGATCACGGAGAAAACTCGTAGAAAAGGGAATGCTATTGTAAGGGAACATCGCATAAACTATGCGATGCAGAGAGAAAGGAGAGAGAGAGAAGAAGAAAATGACGCAGCAACACAGACTTGAACCCTTAAAATAAATGCTCCGATGCAGGAATCACAGCATCGAAACTTCGAAGCTCGAGTCAGTGACAGCAGGTTCTCGTGTGTTTCACAAGAGGCGGCTCGCGCTACAGTACGTACGCAATGCAATGCAGTGCGAGGTGCAGTGCAGTCATCGCGGATGAAAACTCCGTTACTGTACGCAGCTCCCTGCGAGTTTTTATTTTCGTTCTCGTGTGAACAGTGCTTTCCGCCAAATCGTACGATGGGAAGGATATCTCCCTGTTTCTCTTGAGTGGCTGGCAAGCCATGACGAGGGATTTTCAGGGACATCCGCTGTATGCTCGAGCGGGCATGCAGCGACAAGCAGAGGAATCCTCCGCGAGCCTTTTGGCTTGACTTCTCAAGTAACGCACAAACGATAATGCCTATGCGAATGGAATGATGATGGCAAAGTACGAGAAGGGACCACCAATAAGCCCAAGCCCAAGTCAGTGAGAGTGCGAGAAGAGAAGTGGTCGGTTTTCTCTCCGAGACAAGTAGGGGATGCCCGGTTGCAGGCTTGTTTCTCCTCTCTTGATCTTGCCGTTTCTTCTTGCCCGTTTCCTGTTTCCTGTCTAGCCGTCAGTCAGTGGTGGAGTTGGGAGCGTTGAGGAGTTGAGACAGGACAGGAACATGTGGAATCTGCAGGAGGGGATGGATGGGAGGGAGTTGATCAATTTCCGAGTAGGGAACCCTTATCTCAGCTTTTAACACAATCCATGGCTGAGCTAGTAGTTTGCTGGCTTATGGGTTTTATGAGGGGTATCGTTGAAAAAGCAAATTCAAAGCCAGAGCCAGAGCCAGCATGATCACCATGCCTGTCTCTCTTTGTCTTGTTTTTCTCTGGGGGAGTTGCAAGACAAGCGGTTCGGAAGCCGGAAGATCGCCCTGGAGCCTGTACCCTGAGTCCTCACACGTGCTGCAGGGTTAACCATCACTGACGTCCACTTCTGTTCTGGCAAGCCTGCTAGCAGCCACTGCCACTCACTGGAGGCGGCTGGCCCTCCTGTAGGCCATTTTTATCCATTCCAGCGCGGCTGAGCCAGTAATGAAGAGATTCCGGGATGGCTGTCCATGCTATCGATTTTATCCTGATAGGCAATAGGATCGTCCCCGTCTCCGTACACTGAATTTCTTTGGTCTGGGATTTTTAGAACAGATCTTCGTCGATGGGGTTTCCTGGTTGTGTTCGTTTTATTGTTCAATAGCGCTTACTTACAGGCTGGCAGTCGTACGATCAGTCAGGGAGAGGGAGCGGCCGATGACCGCTGACCGCTGAACTTACAGGGCATTGCTCGCTGGCTGGCGGGCAGGCTGGCAGGCTCGGTCGGAGCTCTCGGGGTCTAGCGAGTGGATTGCCGCCAATCAGTGCGCACATCTTTAGCAGCCGCCATAGTCTTGTTCAGAGTTTGTAGCTCAACAGCTACTGGCAGCTACTGGCAGCTAGACAATTGGATTATCTTCAACGGCACGAATAACTCTGATGGCTGGACTACGCACTCGAGTCAGTGACAGCATCAAGTGAGCTAGTAATTAAACATCACGAAGGTGGCTGAAACTGGAGCTTGGTGGCTTCATGGACTTGTAGGAGGCGCCTTTCTGTGCTCTTCCTTCCAAGTTTGAAACATGTCAAGATCGAGAGAGAACATGTCAGTTAGATGTCTGTGTGGGAAGAGACTTTACCATGTGAATGTCGGAGACGGATATACTGTACAAAGCATAAGAGATAGATGAGCGAGAGCTCCATGGCTTGCTTCCCAAAACTCTTTGCGAGAAAGCATTGATGAGTCTGCATCTTCTGAGAAGGCTTCCTGCCAGTGTGAAACATCATTTCCCTCTCTCACGCTTGTGTCGGGGAATATGATGGCTGTTCCTGGCCTACTGTAGCTCCTTCCTGCAAATGCAGCTAAATTCTCCTTGAGCAAAGCAACCGGTCAGTCAACACAACGCTCGGTAAGACAAGAGAACCCTCGAGACGACCTCACAGAAAGATCCGCGAGTACCGCATGTCAATTGAGGATGATCCAGACTTTCTTGAGGCTTAGATTAGAGCGGCTGAGAAATGCAGAGTGCGCATATGAAGTTCGTACAGAAACGGCGACGGCGTGGTTAGAGGCGCAGAATCATCTTGAGTCATGCCCTAGCTATCCACATTGGCGTTGATAGATAGATAGAGATAGCCTCATCACAATTGACATCGGGAAGTTCGGTGGATACGCAAAAGCTCTGATGATACTAACAGTTTGTTAGTTGGAGAGTTAAAATAGTTAAGAGGAACGCTGGGGCACGGCACGGTTGTTGAGAAATGGGGTTTAGAAGCCCACTTGACTCCGTATACAGCTCTGGATCGCGGAACTTGACTCAAAAGAAACAAGAACGTCGTTCGTTAACTTTTTCTCAATACTCACGCTACGAAAAAGTTAAGAAAAAACCTCGCGATAAGCGACAGAAAAACCAAAACAAGACACTAGAAACGGTTGAGTGAGACACGCAAAAAAACCATCAGAGTAGAGTTAGAATAGACAGATTCCAAATCAATCAAGTTTTTTTTCTTTCTATTATGCCATACAGACAAGAAGAAAATTACAAATGTTGAAAGAATCTGGTGGGGCCCATCAAACTCCCCAATTCCTCAACATCATGCTTACGATTGAACAACCAACACCAAAAAGTCAGAATGCCCTCACTGCGGGCCCGAAACAGCGCGCGGAAGCAGGACCTGCGCAATGCAGCATCTTACTCACTTCTGACAAAATGATGACATCTCATGTCAGGTCCTTTGCGCCTCCCAATTATAGCAGAGGGATATATTGATGTGCATATCCGTCGCGAGATGCCGGGCAGGAGAGGGCAGGCAGGCAGGCAAAATAGATTGCGGGGAAACCTTGCTGCTGCATTATCTGGAAACGTGGAGGGCATGATGTGAAGCTTTTTTGCTGCGGTTTGCTGTCCTGGAAGAATGGGAAAAAAAGGGGGTAGGGTGCACGACTTGAACCGTGCCGTCCCTCCCTTCCCTTCCCGCATCTGCAGATAGATAGATAGATGGATGGATAGATATTCATGTCGTGTAATGCTGTGTTGCGTGCGTCGTTGTGTTACAGCACATATATTTCCAGTGTCTATTGCATACTTTTTTTTAACACCCCACCAAAACACCAACCACAGCACACCGCCGTGGGAAACAGAGGGGCGGGAGAGCAGGTAACTGGGTCGCATATATCGTAGTCCGATCTAGTATGCAAACAAGCCATAATTCCACAAGATGACAAAGATCTAATCAGGTCATATGTGCACGGAGCGAGGAAGTGTGTGTGGGGTACAGCAATTGCCGTCGAAACATCTTATCACATTCCATCTTTTCCTGTAGCGTGCTATCTCATCCTATCCCATCTCATCCCGTACCATCCTTTGATATGAGTGAGCTCCCTGTACCGTTCGTACCATACTGTACACTCACTCGCAGTACCCCGCCGGCTGAAGCGAAAACGCGGGGAAAGAAGTCTAGGGGACCTGGGGACTTCCATCGTTACAAGGGACAACTATTCTCAACCATGGGAAGCGGTGAAATCCCTCCTTCTGACCTCTCATACGTTACCGAACTTCTCCATCTTCTCTTCTCCTGCTTCTACCTACTTGTTTCGATCTTTTTTCTGGAATTTCCGACGCCTGTTTGTCTTACGAAGCAGACGCGGGCGGGAAGGGAGGGGAGGGGAGGGGGAACAAGGACAAGGAAAGGAAGGGAGAGACATAGAGAGAGGATGGATGGGTGGACTTCCCGTGTTGTGGTTTTGAAGGATTCACATCACATATACCCACCCAAAGTGTGGTATAGGTACCTTGTGACCTCTGTTCTCACCGCTTGTATGGGCTGTTGTGGTTGCACGGATAATCCAATCATGGATTTTCAATTGAAGGCGCTTTGGTTCGAAGTGATGGCGTTCTACACCTGGTGTTGCTCGTGTGGGGTCGCCTATCGATAATGAAGTAAACATCCCCCCTCCTTACCTTCACTGTAAGGTAGCCGGTGACTGAATCAATTAGAACATATTAATAAATTGAGTAGCTTTGGCTAGAAGCAATTAATAAACATATGTTTTTATTTGCAATTCCTATTTCTTCATTGGATCAATTCTACAGAGCTCACTCATTCAACAAGTCACTCAAGTCCAGACTCTCATCTACTGGAGCTCAGCTCAGCCCAGCCCAGCCCCTCTCCAGGTGTGGCTGCACAGCTGTGATGCGCTCAGGGCCAGAAAACGCTACCACCAACAACAAAAACCTCCTGCAAACCAGCACGTGCCAACAAACATGAACGCCTGCATATGTAGGAACCAAAAAGTGATTTCCCCTTGGTATGTGCTGAATGTATGTATGTATGTATGTATGTATGTATGTATGTCTCTCCTGCGCTGCCCGTCCCGTATACAGCGGAATTTTTTAATTTCCAATGTCTCCATTGTTGTACCAACAACAATAGCAGTTAGCTTCGGGGCGATGCTATTGATCCCGTTGATGTAATGTAATATTCTATCCTGTCATGTAGTTCTCATGTCATGTAATGCAGCGCATTGTTCACATTGTGGCGACGATGGTGGGCTGATCAAGAAATTCCAGATCTGGATCGATGTGGAGTTCGGAGGATAGGAGGATAGGAAGATTGGGACTTGAAGGAGAGAAGGAGAAGAGAAGAGAGAATGAACGGGTAGAGGAGAGTTTTGGTGAGATGCATGTCTGCATGTATGTATGCACTGCGCTGTGTGGTGCTGTGCTGCTACTGTATGCGACTCCGATGCGCGGGTGGTTTGGGGTTGGATTCAGGGCAGGTGGGCGTTAGATGGAGGTGAGGAGGGTGGCGGGTTCGATCGATCATGATGGGAGAGAAATGAGGAAAATGAGAAGCAGGCAGGTGGTTCGAGCGTACATGTGGGCGTGGCTGGGCTGGACTGATCTGATGAGTTCGCAGCTCGATACAACGTGGAGTAGAGAACATCGTGCGTGCGTGCGTGCATACGAAGGATATTGGCGATACGGGGCTCGACAGCAAGATGTTGCAACTTCCTCCCTCTTTAGGGAGATGATAGACGAGACGTTGTGATGAGATGGGATGAGTTTGAAGAGACGGTGAAGGGGATCAGAAGAGACGGTGTGCAATCCACCCACACACACACATACACGGCTTCGGGAGGACTTCTCGGAAGAGGGGGGTCAGTCCGGGTTACGTAGCTATGACTCGGCTAGTCAGTCAGTCGGAGAGGACACCGAAGGGTCAGTTTATTTACTTTCGCCTCGCCCGCTTGCCTAGGAAAATGGAAGCTTTCTGTCTAATGCGCATACACGTGGGGGAGAGAGCAGGAATTGGAATCTGGAGGCGAAAGAGGGAGAGAGAGAAAAGCCAAAAGTTAATTAAAAGGGGGTTGAAGCCAAAGCAGAAACTCTCTTCTCTCCTTTCTCAAACATGAAGTGATATATCGAAAGAAGAACAGGTTCCCACTCCCGTACATGACGATTCTGCAGCCAGGATGATTTACTGCACGAGGACCACCCACCAACCCACCAGCCCCCCCACCTGTTCCAACTTCCTGCTCGGTGGTTCAGTCTGGCGCGCGGAGAAGCGCAAGATGGATATCGAGGGAATGGAAAGAAAGAAAGAAGGCAGGCAGGAGGAAATGTTCCTAGTGCGGGCGTGCACTGCAGGTCTCGGAGATTATTACTCAGGAGTATTGCAGCGAATGTCTGCACTGCACCGCACCGCAATGCACTGCTGCAGCATGCAGTATGCAAAGCTAGCGCGCTAGCTGCATGTGTGCTGCTGCAGTGAAGGGTAAGCGAGCCCACCACAAACGGCTTTGAATATTGCAGTGCATGTTATTGCATATGTATGTGTGTGTATGTATGTATCCACGATGTAGGTTCCTATCTCGTACCTAGTTCCTAGAAAGAGGGCGGGAGGAGGAAAGGAGAATAGGAAATGTCTTGGACCAAAAATCTCCTTCGTGGGTAGACGATAGGTACCTACGGTATGCGATGCGGGCTTCTTTGCTGGACTACGGGCCGGCATCTCATCGGCTTCGACATTGCGGTGTTTATCTGAACTGTGGCTCCGAGGAAAAGGACAAGACGAGCTGACAAATGGCTGGATTGTTTCGTCACTCAGGCAGTCGGGGGGAAATGATAACCATGGCATAGACACTTAGAGTACGCACTCCCTGGTACAGCTCGGTATATAGGTACCCCAGGCCATTGCGATATCTTACGGAGTATCAATCAGATCTGGGTAGAAGTTCAAGGAGCATCGATCCCGAAATCGAAACAAAAAAATGCCTTTATTATAAACGAATCCATCGCGATATGATAATCAGTGGAGAACCGAATCTCAAATTCGGAATCTCGGATGCTGGCTTGGGCTTGGGAGAACATAAGAGGGCCCGGCTAAGATCGGATCACCAGGGCAGGCAAACAAAGGCTGGGAAAGAAAATGTCCGAAAAGATGTGGATGTCCTTTCCTTTCTTTTCTTTTCTTTCTCGCTTGCCTTCCGGCTTGCCTGCTTTGCCGCGAATCCTCCGAGATCGCCATATCTATGGCGATATCGTACCACCCACCCCATACCGAAATGCAGCAAAGTTATCCAAATGCAAGGAGGGGGGAAAGTCTAAGTCATACGTATTTGCATTTTTGGAACCCCCTTGTTTTTTGGTCTTTCTTTAATGGTAAAGTCTGATAAGTATCGATAGATGCGAGGGTGTCTCATAGATAAGGACGGCCTTTCTTCGTATGAGGGATGATTTTGCCTTTTGTGTGTAACGTTCATCTTTATGTGGGTGGAACCGCTCTTGTTTATCTAGGTACCTGATAGAGAGGGGTTGGGTACTGTGGTGCGTGCCGAGTGTGCAATGTATTCCGATGAGGAAGGTGCACGATAGCTTCACATTTACCCCCCTCACTCTCTTTGGCTGGTGAGAAATCAGTAGACGGCGATGGAAACTCGAAAAAGCAAACGAGTCATGGCCAGGCCTGCTCAAAAAGTATCACGGACTTACATCTCCTTACTCGTGGGTACCTCGCTGAGCGGCCGCTAAGTACCTTGGTAAGACTTTTTGGTGCGCAGGTACCTAGCCTCCCCGCCTACCTAGCTGGTTCTTGATTTGAGTTTTTCTCCCCTTCCCTTTTCTTTTAAAGTTATCTTACTACGCAACCTTCCGTTTAGACTTCAATTTCGAAAAGTTTCTTTAAGCTTCACTCGAGTCAGGATGTCAGTGCTTTGACATTGCCGTTGCACGTGCTTGAATCATTCCCTGAGATAGGTAAAGTAGGTACGGGATGGTATGCTACAGTACTACCCAGGTACCGAGGGTAGCGACGCACGAACACAACAGGACATGGTGTGTGCTGGTATGGTTATGGTATGGTACCTGGATGTATCTTACGGCCGGGGGAACAGTCGAAGTTGGGGATAGTTGCATTATTGCAGGCAGAGAGAAAAACTTGACTTTGGAAATATGCGTCTGTCCGAGTCAGAAGTTCTCGATTCGTGGGTGCCGACTCCCGCGACGAGCCCTAACTAAGAGCAAGCAATGGAAGCAGAGATCAAGGAGCTGAAAGCTAAAAGATGAAAAGGGAAAGGCAAAGGGGAGGAGGGAGTGGAGATGAAACTTTCGGCTTGACGCGAGTGACAGAAGGTAAATCGGAAATTCAAAAATCTTATCTGCCGAGTTCATGTGCTGTTGGTGCCGATGTGATATGATGCGATGTGATGATGTCGACATCGATTTTGTTTATTTCAAGGCTGGGGATCGAGATCATCAGATCCTTTTTGGCTGATGGCGTGTTTGATGTAAGTTACTTACTTACTGTAGGTGGTTAGGGACTTCGTGTGAGTGAGTGTGTGACTGGGTGAGTGACCTGGAGGATACTTGGATCAGAGGAACTTGGACTCGGTAGTTTGGATCGATAGGTGGGAAGTAGGTCTAGACCCCCGCATTGTGTTCGGGGTCCACGTTTAGGTTGATGGCGGGGTTCGTCCTGGATAAGTGGCTGGCTGCCGACAACGATGTCAGGGAGGACAACATCGTACCACAACTTCAACAACTTGAATTAATTGCACTTGTTGTTTCATTCCTTGCTGGTAATCATCCATTCTAAGTAACCCATGGAATAGCCAAAAACGGCTTGTTCGTTTTTGGGCCAGTCACCGAACCCAAGATCTTGTGAGTTCAAATGCCGAGAGGGGGGGTTATGGATGATGATGCTCTGATAAGCGTTTGGTGTGTTTATCCTGGGGATAGATGTAATGCCTTGCTTGAGAGGCAAGGGAAGGTAGCTTATCTGCCCTGTTCTGCTCTGGTCTAGACTTCTCCCTTGTCTAGAGACTCTCTTATGCTAGTTAGCTACTATATCCCTTCACTCAAATGTGTATCTCAAAAGTCACCCAACTCGTACGTACAGTACAATCCAACTTTCCTCGCAATCAATTCTCGGCCGTCTTCCTATTACCCCGCCAATCCCCTTGTCGCATTCGCATCCTTTGAGACGTGCCGTTCTGGCAGTTGGGATGTGGAAATGTGGGATGGGATGGGATGGGATGTGACAATGTGACCTTAGATTGGGATACACTTAGTGGTGATTGATTTGATGAAGCTGGTCAAACATCGGAGTATAAAGCTCGAAATAGCCGTAGATCAGCCATCTTTCCCCAGGGTTTGGCTGCTCTCCCCTGTCTTCCACAATCGAGACCGGCCGCACCCATCCTTACCTTCCATGGTACGGACAAGATCAAGTCCGTAACCTAACTCCTCAGGCAGCACCTCAAGTTGAATGACCTGAATGCTGATGGTGGTGGTGGTGGATCTTCCAATTGCCTTGCCTTCTCTCAGGTTCCCTTGCCTTATTGCCTCGCCCTGATCCTGGCCCCCCCCCTCCCTCCAGGCTCTCTGCAACAGTTCATGCAGTGTAGTGACTGAGGTTGCACAAAACCCCTCGTTGTGCATAAGCTAGCTTAAATGCCCAGGTCCGGGGTGTTATGCACCCACCCCAGCTCTGGAAACACCACGGGTGCCAGTCGGTCTCTTCCGGCATATGTGGGAGCTGGGAATAAATCGAATCGTTTTCTTGCTTTGGCTGCGGCATGCATCCTTACTCGCTGCTCTCATTCTTATTCTCATGGCCTGCCTGGTTGGTCAGGCCCTTGTATTGTCCAGGTACGGACTTTGAGGTCATGTTTAATACCTAGGTAGGTAACTGACTTGGTTGACGATGATGGTTTGATGGATGGATGGATGAGGAAGGTGAATCGGTGATTGATTATGACGACGAGGGGACAGAGGCAAAACGTGGGATGTCGGATTCCCGTTGTAGATACGTACGGCGTGTGTTTCTTTTGCCCTTGAGTCGTACTGAAGTTCCTCGCAAAATCGTATCGGGTTGCTTTTGCTACTGCTACTGCTACTGCTGCCGCTGCCGCTGCTGTTGAGGATGACGATGATGCATACAATTTGATTACTATTACCAGACGGTATGAGTATGATCATACGGCATCAAACAACTACTAGGTACTGTACTGTAAAGTGTACTGCAGAATAATGAAGCTTATGCACATCCTACGTACGCATCTCAAGACCAGACCAGACCAGACCCAACCAAGCCAAACCGGATTCGTTTTATATCGTGCATGTATGTTGCGAGGATTTCCAGATTCCTTTTTCTCTCTCTCTTCCCTCATGTTCATCCGAGTTCAGTCGTTCCTGATCTTTACCTGCCTTGTCTCTTCTTTCCCCTTGTCAGTTCGTTAGTAGTAAGTCTTTGGAACTTGTCATGAAATGAAACTTGAAGGTTGTTGGAGATGCACCACCGACACACACTACTTAGTAAACAGACAGACTGTACCTCCCATTGGCTGGCTTAGATCTCACACGGGATGGGTCAGCGCTGATGCATCGCTTCGTTAGCAGATAAAATGCCCCGCGTCGGCAGTGCCAGAGAGGGGTCCGAGCGCTGGACTTTTTTGATGGAGGGGCTGGCTGGAGGTCTTTGCGCTCGGACGTTTGGAGGGGGACTTTGGCCATGAGGAGGAGATGTCACTCGTCCGCCTACAACTCACTTCACCCTTCCAAGTTTGTACTCACACCATTACTATCCATGAGGATGATGTGAGGAGAATGAGAGGAGAGGGATGAGCAGGCTTGCATATACTTCATGATGCGGGCGTTGATCAACATCGATGATCTTTCTTCAACGAGAAAAAGGTCAAATCCTCCCTCGCTTCATTGTACTATCCCTTGTTTAGACTGACTTGACTTGAATTGACTTGTTGGCCAACCTTACATACATACGGTGAGCTGCTTGACATGACCCCGCATGAATGAGGCTTTTGAAATTTTTTGCATTTTGCATTTCGATTGTGAATTTCGGAGAGTCATGATGATCGATCAGGATGTGGGGGGTCTTTAATAGATGATCTGGAAGTAATGTGTGTGTAACTTCTTTCACACATACTTTGAACTAACAACATTTCGACAGCCGTTGAAAAGGAAGCCAAGTTGGCCGACAGCTCAACGGCATGAGTTAGTTTCGTTTTTGAGATTGAGAGAAGCGAGCCTTCCTCAGTTGAGGGAAATTTCAAACCTACACTACCTATCATGACATGAACCATCTTCGGCATTTACGTTCGCGGCAAACAAGAAAGTATATATTCTTTTGACTTTGGGGAAAGACAAATTGAGTGGAGTGACTTCTGGTAGAGCCTCACGATGTATAGAAGCTGGGGAAAAGCATATCAGATGAGATCATCCAACCCGCATTTCAATCGAGCACAGCTGCATCGCAGAAGCCACGAGGTTCTTGCAATGACCCGGATTCAGGCTATGTAGATCGATTGTGACCGTGGGAACATCTTGCATGGTGAGGAGAAGACTCAAGACCGAAGAGCGAGTAAGGGCGTGAGGTGGTGTGTGGTGCGTGTGGTGTAGTGCGGTGTTGATGGCGCGGATAGGATAGGTGCCAGCCACTTAGACTTCTACCGTAGAAGCAGGTCCCACGGTTGAAAGAAGGAAGCTCGACGTTTGACCTATGTTTGACAATCTTTTCTTCCCACTGGCAGACATTCAATGGGCTGGGTTGATGCACTGGCTGACTTGCTTGTCTGGTCTTGATTTTCCTGCGAACTCTTGGTCCGTGAGGTTAGGAGGGTTGGATGGAGTGTGGAGAAATGATACTTGGCCAGTGTGCTGTGTATGTGGTATGCAGGAATTCCCGTCTTTGCAGAAAATACAATACAGTTGAAAGACGGACATCCCTTCTGGAGTCTGCATGATCAACATCCAGCTGCGCCTCTGGGGATGCACTGCACTTGGTAATGTCTAGGTAAGAAGTGATGGAGGGATTTTGAAAAGTCGGTGAGATGACAAAGATCCCCAAGGAAGAAAGAGGCCCCCAACAAAGGCAAGAGAAGAGTCAGACGATTCTGGACTTACAAGCAAATCTTTCCAAACGAGTCCTGATCGAATGGAGGAATCGTGAAATTTAGTGTCTCAACGCTCGAGCTCATTGCTCGTCTCTTTGAGCGTAGTCTCGAGCTTGGCCTGCCCGTCAGCTTTGCGCAGCACAGCACAGCATCTTCGCGGAGTCGTTCATCTCAGGTACGATCTTCGGATTCTGCTGTTGACGAGATTCCAGTTCGTCTTCTTGCAGCGGAAGTCGTGCGTTCCTGTCGTTCGCCTCGCCTCGTTTGACTCGTTAGGGCCACCACCAACAACGGCTGTGCGGTGAGGCTTTTGAACGGCCGAGTGATGTGAGGTGAGGATTCGCGTGACCTAGCCGAATGAGGATAAACATCCGTTCCGGGTGAAAAGAGCCCGCAGGCTTGTTGGAGATCAGGAGATAGGGCGCAGAATTTGACGTTTCGATTCCGTTTCACCATAGAAATGGACACTCCAGGGGGGGGGGGGCAAGACGGCACAGATGGAAGTCTGGACGGCCTGGCCTGGGTTTTCAGGTGGTCCCGGTGGAAATATGGTTGCGGCGTAGCAGTGAAGGCTGAGAAGAAAGTCGCCATTTGGGAATCTTGGTCGTGGCCTAAGAATAGAAACCACGTTGCCTAGCTGGTTGTCAATCCGGTTCGGCCCCAGTGATGTGAGGTGATGTGACCCCCCTATCCGACCTCGCTTCCAGCATTTGTTTCATCGTGATGACATCCTGACATCCCGACATCCATCCCCCAACATTGTCGCATCCGTCCCATCTTCATCTCATCTCATCACATCACATTATCAAGGATTCAAGATGGATGGTGGTGGATGTCGTCGGAAACGGTGTCGCTTCGGATCGCAACGAACGCTGCGTCTGCGCGCGAACAGCGAGATGGATGTGCCACACACACACACACATCACAAAACAAATAGGCCATTATCCTGGGTAATAGCAGTAAGCATCGTGGGGGAAGATACTACATTCTTTCCGAGTGCCTGCACCCCTCTCTCGTCTTATCCCTTCCATCCCACCCTCCTGCACGTTGAGCTCACCTGCACCGGAGAATGCGCTGGGCAAGGTTAGAGTAGAAGGTGGCTCTCTCCTCTGCAGGAACTGCTGTGTGTGCTGAGAATAATTGCCCGACAGAGAGCGGATCAGATGCGATGTGCCTGGCTGCCTGTCTGCCTGTCTGTGGAGGGGAAATGCAAATGCAGCTCGCTAGGAGAGAAATGGACAGCCTGCAGCATCGCATCGCATCGCCATCTCCATCGCATCTGGTCTCGTCTGTCTTTCAAAACCCATCCACACACACACATCGTAGATAAAGGACCTGCAATTGTGAAGAAGGTTGCAGATGGTGCCTGTCACAGTGCAGGATGGGCGCTCGTTGTGATCTCGGACTGAAAATCCCCCCAATTTCTCCGACTTTTCCGATCATGAGACCTGAGACCTGCCTGCAGTACCTGTCGTATCTGCTGCGATGGGAAGGGCGAAGAGAGACAAGAGAGAGGGAGAGATGTGTGCTCGAGCGTGCGTTGGGATGAGCTGCATGCTGGCCATGGCAGCACAGACAAAAGAGACAGACACACGCAGCAGGTACAGTACGATAATCCGTAAGCAAGCAAGACACTGCGGGAAAAATGCGTACAAGGTCTGTACCTGCTTTTTGCTCTTGTTTTTGCTTTACTCGTACGATATCATATTAAAATTTTTAACCAAAAATACCCTCTTCGTCTCCTCCAGTTTCCTTTTGAGGCGGGGTGGGTGTCTTTCTTTTTGCTACCTACAGTTACAAGATAGAGTGAGGGGTCAAAAAATTGGCGAAATCTGAGGTTGATGAAAAGAAAGCCAATGGGTACCTGCCCCAGCAAAAATAGAGTACGGGTACAGGGGGGAAAAGGGAAAGAAAAAGCCCACCAAAACGTCGCCGACAACTCGGTTCTCTTGTTGCTTGCTGTTTTTGAACAACTCCGCAATAGATTGGATTAAGGAGGGCCCGCTGCCCAGCAGCCGCCGCGGCGCTCATCGGGCTGGCTTTCAGGTACAGAGGTTAAGCGAGAACTGTGGCGTCGTCCCGGTTAGATCCTCCGCAGCAAACTGACAGAGGTAAACAATTGGCAATTGGTCTGTCTGTCTTTCAGCCTTCCAGCCTGCCTCGGCATGCAGCGCACTAACGAAGTAACTGTCTACTTGTTCCTGTTCTTGTCTGTGGCTTTGTCCTTGGCTATCATACCATATCATCGCGCCTGGTGGGTATTAGCATATCTGATACTCGTACAGTGCAATAATTTCTCGTACGGGTTGTAGAAAAAGAGGAGTCTTGTCTTTGTCTGCCGTGGTGGGAAGAGGAGCAGCTGGGAAATCACCAACATCACATCACGCTTCTGGCAATCCAGTTCCGAACATGACTGACTGACTGACTGACTTGACTGACAACGGCCTGCTGCTACCAAAGCGTCCTGTACGCCACCCAGCTCTAACCCGCATTCGGCCGTCTCCTCTCTCCTCTTTTCTCGTTTCTACATCCTGGTCCGTCTCGAGGCAGCTGGGATTATTCTCTTTTGTGTGAGCAGGGGAGAGCAGGGTAGGGGTTGTGTGCCGTGTTGGGCTGCCCTGCCATACCCTGGCTTGCCCTCCCCTCTCCCTCCCCTTGCCATGGGCCTAGATGAGTGAGTGGATGGTCTTGTTTTGGTGGGGCCTGTCATGCCAGGGCAGCTAACGTAACTCGCTCGCTTGGGGGAGACATCCGAAAAAGCTAGTTTTCTGTGAACCACCACACCCCCCATTTCGTCACTTCAACTCGTCAGTCAGTCGTCACTTTTGCTCCCTCCCGACTCTTGCTTGCATCATGAAGCTGGAAAGTTGCATTGAGCGTCGTTCAGGATGAGGGATGACCTACCTAGTCTTCTACGAAAAAGCTTGATGATGATGAAAAAGTCATGGATGAGATGAGGGCAATTCGTTTCGAGAATGGGGATTGAACTGGTATTTTGATATGCGACTGCATTCCCAAGGGGGTTTATATCCCTTCTCTTCTACTTCCGCGGCGACCTTGACCTTGTTTGCTACATGAGGTTCTTCTTATTCTGAAGGTGCTGGCCGTTGAAACTTTCTTTCTTTCTTTTTCATTTGATATGAAGTGAACTCTGAAGTCGTCGTCGTCTCGGGGAGGAACGTGGTAGGAGGAAACGTGGAAGTAGAGGGAGAGGGAGAGACGGTGAAAGAATAGACGAGAGAGACGAGACGAGATCGCCACTATGGCTTGCTTGAAGGTTTATTCTCAGAGACAGGCAGCTGAAGCCTCAAAGATATGTGCCGCTGTCTTTTGCTCGTCAAGAATAGAAACACATACAGCTTTTTCCCGAACTTGTGGTAATGAAGGTTGTTACTGGGTTTCACTTCTTACTAAGTTACCACTGTTGTTCGGTTGCTGGATGGGATGTGACTGTGGGTACGGTACGGTATGGTATGAGATGGCGATCGTGAAAAGCAAGATTAAGATTGAGCACCATCGATCCAATTCGATTCGCCCGGACAACCAGTGATGGGCATTTCATACATTATCGTGAAGATAGGGGAGGGACCAACCCAATCCAACCCATGAATAGAAATGAGGGGTCGCAAGCATCGACATCACGATAATCGAAAAAAGACCAGCAGGGCATGGTAGAGCATGGTTTTTGCGCATTAAAACATCATCACCCACTGAGATCATGGTCGTCGAGGGGTAGCCAATCAGACGCCCCAATTATTCACCTTGTTTTGTTGGCCCAAACAAACCTGGATTGCATGATGATACCTAATCACACTTTTTGACAAATGGTGACATGCAGGAAAGTCAGGGCAGGGCTGTAGAGTTTCCATATTTTTCGTACCGATCCGATGATCCAGCTCTGGACCCTCTCTTAATCTTTTTTTGCTCTCTCTCTGCATCCGTAGTTGAAACGAAGAAAGCTCTTTCGGGCCAGTCGGCCGCATGGTTGAAATGAGATTGTCTCTGGATATTCCCCCTTTCGATCACATCTCGCCATTTCGTGCTGACGTAAACAGCCTATCTGGGCGAACCGAACCAACCCGGTCTGGTCAGTCGTACCAAAACACATTTCGTCGTCTTGAACATGCTGGCTGAGCTGGCCTGGTCACGAATAAGGGGAGAGAGCCTGTTGACGGGTGCGGACGGGAAGATCGTCTATGGTCTGTCTTGCTGCTGCCCCTGTCAGCCATTTTTCTCGTCACCACCACTCGCACGGTATTTCATATCGTTTCGTGACTCGGCGGCGGCGGCGTACTCATGGGCAGGGCCTCACTCTAGCTCTATCTACGGTATCTTGATCGTCGTCTTTGATATCGGGACGATGCCGTGTTCAGGACTGTCTCTCTGTCTCTCATGTCATGTCAGCCAGTACGAACCTTGATACGTACAGGGCTGCTCGGTCCAGTAAGTGCCTTTTCCGTGCGTTGCGTTGCGCTGCGCTTGTTCAGCTCAGACTTGCGGGAGCATCACATCACATCAAATCTCATCTATTTTCTATCTCTATCTTTATCTACCCATCTCAGCGCAAAACAACTGCACTGATCTGATTCAGGCACGGAGGCTCCTACGCACCGCACTGCCTGCTTGCCGTCCAAATATCTAATCAATGAATGACAGTGCGAAAGACAGAGAGAGGGCATTGATGATTGAATCAAATCGCAGCAGGAACACGACACGGCCAAATGTTGGGGTAAATATGTAATAAGATCCAGATTCCAGATTCCCGATCCAGGCCGGTCTGGCATGATGTCGGCCTCGGCGAATGAAAGCGGCGGACATATGGTGGGGGTTCTTGAAGAGGTCCAAGTCACCGAACTGTGGTATCTTTTTCAAGTGTCTGTCTCCCTTTTCAGTACAGCAAAAGTACGAGTACAGCCAGGACTGTACTCGCGGTCTTTCGGAGTGAGGGGTCCTGTTTTTGTCACCACCCAATAAGAACGGGTGGATGCTCTGTACTGGGTTGAGTAGACCACCACCTTTCCAGGCGTGCCGTTGCGAGATCCGGAGCTACATGGGCACACCCTGCAAGACGGTACCAATCGAAACGTGATCATCCCACTTTGAAGCTGTCGACAGGGCCTGAAAGCTCTCCAAAGAAAGACATGCAAGGGGGTGAGAGCCAGGGAGCAAGGGGAGTGAGGGACAAGGGCAGCCTGCCAGCTACCAGGATATGAGGATCCTCGGCGGACGAGGAGGAGACGAGGACGAGGACGAAGACGATGAGGACCTCTAACAATAAAGTACTAGGGGTGCTGGTTGATATTGGAAAGGGCCCCTGCTCGCTGTCTGTCTCTGGCTGTTTTGTTGGATTTCGGCGACCTGGGGTGGGTAGAGAGGCCGCTGACTGGCTGGATTCAATATCTTTTTGAAGGAAGACTTGCTATTGGATAGGAAGGGCAAAAGCACTCCCTTGACACTTCTTGAATCAATCTACCTACATACAGTACAGACAGTACTTCCGGATGCCTCTTCCAGCAGAGACAGACCGACAGACAGACCAAAAGAAAGCATCGTTCGCATCTCTTGCTTGATGCATAAGTCCCTTGCCGGCGCAGCAGTCATGAATCGATACTGATCGACTGGACTAGATGGGGATGAGAGGAGAGGAGAGGAGAGGGGACAAGACAGTAAAAAGCAGTACTTACTAAATTACCTACCGCACATTAATTGGAATTGGCTGCAACACACGGGCTTTACCTGTGTGCAGCAATTACTCGTACTTACTCGTAGGGACAATCCAGATGCGTCCAGTCAATGAATAAGGTAGTTGACACTGACTGCACCTGCCGGCAAGTACGGTATTTGATGGGCAAATCTACCTCCGCTTGAAGCTGGAACCATGAGCCCATATGCCCCGCGACTCTGAAGCCAGAAGAAGCCCCTCAGTACTAAGTAGGTAAGTACCTCCCTCAGCTAGGCCTGAAGTGATCCGCTGTCGCTCACTGTTCCCTTGATGAGCAAGAGAACGGCGAGCCAGCCCCAAGCCTCACTCGACCTGAATGAAGACATACATACACACACTACGCTACTCATACACAACAGCTACACTCACGCACTACGTAACACTAACTCAGCAATGGTTAGTCCCTTATTGCTGTCTGCCGTTGCTGGGCTCCCTGCTAAGGTACCCCCGTACGGTAGCTTCTTCCATCCCTATCCGTAACCTCCCTGGCTGACTGCTGAACTGAACTGAACTGAACTTGTGTGTGTCTACTGTACTCCACCAAATGTCCCT